>WURT03036821.1:0-14977 GCA_009936505.3 Holothuria glaberrima
ATACTGTCTACAGTACACACTGAGTGAAGAAAGCTGGAGCTGGTCTGTGCGATCATACTATGTACTTATGGGACTAAGATCTTAGCTCTTTATGTTTGGGATTTGTCACAATTTTGAGCACATATTTACTGTTTCTAAGTTGACACTGTTGGAATATTAATGGTTTACGTAATTTCAGGTTAATGTTTTGGGTCATGATTCTGAGGGGTGCAGTATGCTACAGAAGTGTGTTACTTCAGACACTTCGACATTGGTGCATATTGTACCTGCATGTATTGAATAACTGCACATGCACATGAAAGACACACACACCACATGCTGCACTAGACAATATCTGACGTATGGTACAATATATGTACCGTGCTCTTCATTTGAAATTTGGTTTACATCCGACTTACATGCTGCTATGTTCGTCAGATACGTAGGGGGAATTTCAAAGTTTTTTGCGATAAATGAAAAACTTGGGAATGTATTGAAGACTTTCAAATCTTGTTTTTTATAAACACTATTCTTGTGATGATTAAGGAGGGGCTTAAAACCACAGCCACATCTGAAAATGCGTCACAAAAATGTTACACCTACGAAGAACTGCATCACACGGAGGTGCACTTTGTATCGCAAATTGTGATGCGATACCGCTTATTTCCATCCCTGTGGAAGTGTTTCATATTAAAATATGAGATCTTAAAATCAAAGAATGCTTATGTATAGTACCACCCATGAATACTGGGAATTAAGTATCATTTTCTGGCAATGTGGTATAAAGCTTATCGACAAAAACTGGGTGGTACACTATGTGCCAAGAAATGATGATATTGTGACATGCAGCTATAGCACTGCATCCCCTGATAATGTTCTCACATTCTTGCGTGAAATGGGCACCTCAAATCTAAGGTTATGGCTATCCAGTAGGTAAATCCTGCCCTGCTAGTAGAAGCCTTTTAATGTCCATATTGACAATGTCTGAACCTTTATAAACCCATTTTTGTTAATTTTGGACCTTTAAAAAAACCTATATTTGTAAGTCCAGGGTCTGGACAGTAAATGGTCTGTGTGGTTTATTGGAGCAGAACATCCAACACCCCTTTGCAACACAACTCTGTACATAAAATCACTTCCACACCAAATAGGCTACTGTAATTCCTAAAAATTTGGTGAATAGTTGAGATGGCCAAAGGGACGATTCATAGCCATTGTATCAAGCTGATGAAGCGTTTCTCTAGGCTTGGCATCAGAAAGTTCAGCTTCTCTCATAGAGTTGTCAAGGAGTGAAACAGTCTGCCTGAGTGGATTGTTAATTTTGTTTCAGTCAATTGCTTCAAGATAAACCAGGGAGGTGTTACTTTGACAGGAGATCCAACTTAAAATGTAATTTATTCTAATTCTGTTTGATCAGATTAAGAGTGAGGAGATAATCATGTAATGACAGATCATAGGACTTCAGAACCTCCAGTTCTTTTGTCTGATACTTATAACTGCTATTTCCTGTCTTAGCCAACCCTTGTCAAGGACTCTATTAGGCTGACAGTAGGATTATTGTGAAGAATTGTTTGATGTGTAGCAAGTTGCCGACAGCCGAGTAAGCGCCAAAGTTTTAACATTCAATAGGAATGTTTTTCGTGACAAACTCTAAAGATGCTTGTAATAAAAGAACTGCCCATGCTATTTGCAAAAGCGGAAAGGAGCTATGAGGCTATATGTTGCTGCTGACTTTTCATCAATTTGCGCATTATTTCTCAACTTTAATATGGTGTATTCATACTCAAAATGTAACAAGGAATGACAATGTGGTGTTTTTAAAAGGGGTCACAACGCGCCACAAAGGCGCAAATTAATTTGCGACTGAAATGACTGGCAATGTAAAATAAATGGGCAAATTTTCATGTGCTGCTCTTCAAGATTTAGCAGACAACGTGAACCTTTGTGTTTAGTTTTGTAAGTACCTTTAAACCTATTATACCTGGAAAATTAGGCTACTTCAAAAAGGGATTACCATTGGCAACTAGCTAGGTTCAAAGGAAGGGTTGAAGATGTGTCTCCTGTCAAGTAACACCTCCCTGGATAAACATTGACAAGTTCTGTTGTGGCTGTGGCAGAATCAGATTGTGGGAGGCTACGTTGGTTTTTTTGGGTATTTGGTTTGGTTTGGGTTTTGTTTTGGGTCTGGTTTTCACAGGGCATCTTATGGAGATTTTGCCCTCCTCTGGGCCCTTTAACTTGTTACTGTACGTAATGTTATGTTATGTTATGACAGTACTCATAGTAGTCTGCACAGCTGTCTTTGCCATACTTATCTGAAAACAGGCAGCTCAATGTCAAGTGAAGCAAAACAACATATGTTGGCTCTGCAGATAAATCAGACCTGTCAACCTGTCTTGCTCAGAAATAGGGAGATTTGGAATTGTCTAACCCAAAAATCAGGAGATTTGGAAAAAACCGGGAGCTTTGGAATTAAGTATATACCCGGGCATACAAACAACTGGGTTTGAGATACTGTAGGCCTAAAAACCGGGCGAGTCCTCTTTCAGAGCGTGAGACTGGCCAAAGACCAGGAGCCTCCCAGTAAAACTGGGAGAGTTGACAGGTATGGATAATATGCCATTCCTCGTCAGTTGTTAATCTTATGTGCCTTGTGATTAGACAACAGAATTAAGTAGACTTTAACATGCTAAACTATTAGCCAATCACAATACACATAACGTAAGATTTAGCAAGATATACTATAAAATGCAGAGTATGCCTGTGGGTCGGACTAATGCCGCATTAGATTCAAGTTGTGCTCACCGTGCTCACCACTTCACTACTTGTGAAGAGCCCATTGGGTCCTATGTGGTGAAACGGATGGCTATACACTATTCAATAATAACATTGAAATGTAGGCTGTACGTTTAACATCTAGGCCTGTATGTACAGGAGAGGATGTTCGACGAACAGGCAAATCACGGAAGAATTAATCATCAAAACACTGACAAAACGGTCTCTATGAGTAACATTCAACAAAACCGCACACTTAAATATGTTCTATGTTTGCTCATTTATAACCAGTACGGTACATATCACTTTGCAGGCTGAAAGGAAAACTAAAGCAATTTGATTGTTTAAATCAGCCTTTGCTCTGTTTGCCATTTTGCCAACTCAAGGTGCTCTCAGATTCCTAGCACAAGTTGTGAATAGCAATAATGTGCTCTTACCTAGATCTTGACTTAGATCACAGCCTGAATGGAAAGCCCTATTAACCCTCAAACTGCTGTGCATTCCGTTGCATGGCCTAGGCTAGGCACATTACACTACACTTAATAGCCCTTGTCTCCCTATCACCACCAGTCATTCCGGCCGCTTGACAGCATAGGCCTATTGCTCATAAGGCTACAAGGACGTACATGAAAAAATACCTTTTCGTTAGAGCATTTCATATGACGTATAATAATTTATACATCCAAACAGTTGGGAGTTCAAATCTGCATTGTAGATAGGACATACTGTTGTAAGCCCATCGTGTGTCACAGCCAATTCGCAAATGGCTAACTCCATGAAGTTGGGGCACAATTTGTGACATATACTGTAGGTTCCTACTTCCAAACATCCTTTTCATCAATTTGATGTCATATCTAGTTAACTTCAAACAAATTCTGGCAAAATCAAAGGATTTTCAGGAAATATTAGGTAATGTCAGTGATAACAGCAGGTTGGCACTATTACAGCCACCGATGCTACTTGGACAACATCCTCCAAATCCTTTGTTAGTTAGGAGGATACAGTTATCCTATAACTCATCCACATACATAATCTTGTCTTCTCCAATGTGGTTATTGAAATAAAAACAAAAATTGAAATTTTATGTTGTCCTAAATAGTATTATCAGTAATGGAACTTTGCACCCAATGCTACATGGACACTGTGTCCTGTAGCATCGGGATCAATTCTAGTAGGAAAATAACCAATGAACATATTTTGTTTGGCATTAACTGAATTGTTATGTTGTAGCGGTTTATCAGTTAGCACTGACACTTGCATGAGATAAAAACATCAATAACATTGAATATGTACTGTGGATGCCACGATGCTACATGGACACCAGTAAAAATGGTGTCTGTGATCATTAACTGATGATAAAAATTTCCATAATGGTTCAATTCCTCCCCAGATTTAGTTTTACCTCTTGGTCACTACACAGCTTCAATGAAACTAGTAATTGACTTGATCAGATTAGGCTTGGTCCATTACAAATGAAATATGCCTTCCCGATGCTATGCATTTTTCCTGATGCTACATTGCGGACACTGCAGTATCTTGGCAGGAATTACAAAATTGTGTGTTGTAGCTATTTAACAAATCATGTTCCATTGGGATCCTCTAGCTAGCCACTTCGTAGGACATGCCCATTTCTCTGAGTATCAGTTCTTTTCTTGCAAAGAGATGTGTGACGCAGAAAAAACTTGTGATGCTACATTGGACACCGCAGTAAAAGTTAATGATAGTTTCCTGTGAAAATTTTAAATGCAGTATTATTTGGGCAGAAATGCATATTAAGTTCATTCTTGATCACTGTCATAATATTTTGAGCACAGATTAACAAGGATAGAACAACATGCTTCTGAGAAACAGTTACGACACTGTCTGTATTCAACTACAGTCAGCCCTGACTACAGTTAGTACACTACAGTATAAAGGGGTTTTTGAAACTTCCCTGGTATACAGCACACAAAGTTATAGTTTGTGTAATTCGAATTGTAGCCGTTTGGGCCTTAACAGGTTGCTGCGCTTTCGGAACAACAGGATGAGGAAAGAGATTGTTGGTGCTTCAGCAACTGCTACTATATCGGTTTAGCCCCTATAAGAACACAAAAACTTTACGGACCTGTGAATGTCACTGGTCAATGAATTGTGTACAAGTAGTATTCCTCAACAAACAGTGTACCATTTGTTCCATTCTGTAATCAGTGCCATCGCACTATTCACCGTGCTGTTCATGTCTCACACTGTAATGCACACAGTGTGGGACATGAAGAGCATGGTGGGAGATGGCACTGATTGAATCTCCCTGGGTGGGCTGCAATATCCCATAGTACAGCACAGACGGTAAGGAAACTGTGGTGGTCACGCAGCTTGTTGTGAGCATGAAGGACAGGGTTGCGGGAATTGGTTTGGGTTAGTGAGGTCAGCACGCATTGCGTAATGATCGAGTGTAAATATGCCACTTCGTAAATGAATATACAGCGGTACGAACGATGTACAGTATGTGGGTGAGGCTTATTTGTTCGATAGTGAGCCATTTTAATGAGAAAATCGTTGCTTTTGGTCCATATTTCATGAGATTTGTGTTGATCTGCGGCAAATTATTTGTGATTCATGCCTGGGAAGGGGAAAAGACCACAATGGAATTACATTGGTGTCACTTTATTATATTTTTTTCAAACGCAATATTTCCCTTTAAATTGAGTGAATAAGCTTTAACATTTTATGTATATCTCAGCTCAGGAATGTCCAGTGAAGATGGGAGTTGGACCATTTGAATTAATTTTTCGAGCTTTGTGACACATTTTTTTGAAATTTTTGACTTAAGGTACACTTTAATAATCAATTGAAAAAATGAATGATTCCTCATCTGATCATACAGGAGAAAATAAAAACGTGCCTTTTGTCTCAATCACAATCCATCTGCCTTAATAAGTGCTGAACATAAATGACATCTAGTGAAATAAGTAGGGGTTATTTAGGGTACCAAGGGGGTTAACACAGACTTTGTGAAATAGTGTCAAATTTCAAAGACATGGAAAACAACAAACTACAGTCGCATGTTGGGTATGTTAGTATGCTGTACCTTATGAGCATGTGCACTTATATGCAAACAAATTTCAATTTCAATTTTTTTAAATTACAGTAGCCTAATGTACTTTGGATTACTGTAGCATCCCCCATGATATTTTGGTACCAGGTTTGACATGTACCGTACTGTCTAAGTATAAAAAATTTGCTTTTTTTTGGAAAAATATCTTGTACTGAACTTCCGGAAGTTGCCTCTTGTATCATTGTAAGCACATAACCAAAACAAAAAGTCAGTATTTCCAAAATATCAGCATTGCTGATGTACTGTATCAGTGTGATGACCATTTCCGCACATACAATAGTTTACATTGGCCTACTAAGACCTGAATGCTCATACTGTAAATATTGCAACAAATGATTTTGTGAAGTGAGGATTGCAACTTTTGCCTAATGAAAAAAATATTAAGCAAAAGGGATGTCACAGATTGACTGACTGCAGATACAAAACAGCCATTTGTCAATTTAGCAATTTATTGATTTAAAAATCATTGTGATATATTTAAAAAATATCAAAAAAATTACAAACCCTGAAGACATCTCACACATTGCCGGCTACTCATACTGTATATATGGGTGACTCCAACAGTTTACAAGTTTGGTACCCACAATAGCAGGTATTCATGACACTGAATTTAGTCATAACAATCAAGTTGCTTTTATTACAATGATATAAAGTTTTGCCCTAGGTATATGTGATAGCAGTTTAGTGTTCAAGATTACAAGCACACAGTATAATAGTAATTTATTTAGTGTCCATTTGCTGTGCACCAGTAGGACTGCATTACAACTTTTATACAGCTACTCTATAAAGGTGCTAAATTACTGATGGCAGAGAATTGTGGCAGTCAGCTGAAAGGAAAGTAGGCGAGTATAGTTAATGAGATACTTTGTACAATACCAAAGTAAAACTTGAGAAAAAATACCAGCCATGGAAGCTTCAAGAATACAGACATACAGTACTGTACAGTACTGCACATGTGCTGAACATGGTTACAGATTAACATGCATGCAAAAAAAGAGCACTCCTGTCTCAGCCATTCCTAGTTGGCCATTGCTACAGTACTGTACTTCCACACTCTTACAATGAACTCCATGTACATCTTAAACTTGAGGTAAGTTAAAAGAGTTAATGTATTGTATGGGACACAATACATAGTTAACCACACCCATGACTTAATTCCATCTCTACACAAAGGAAAATTATGCTGTATCCTTTTGGTCTGTGGTCAACACAGCTGCAGTATTTTGGTTACAAAAGGCATTGATTGTCACAGATGGACAGAGCTATCCAGACATACCTGTACTGTAAGGGCATTTTCTAGTGTAAGCTTTGCTAAATTTCCTTTTGGTTTTGAGCAACATTTTGTTTCAGAAAAACTGAAATTTTACAAAAAGTAGAATAGTAAAGTGGTAACGTTAATCAACTCCCTACCAGGAGTCACAGCTCTGAATTAGATTGTGTGTTATACCATGTCCTCAGTTTCCCATTAACGCCTTAGTTTGATGCATTCTTATTTAAGTACCTGTTTCAGGCATTTTGCCTTGTCATTTTATAAAAAAAATTGTGACATGATGGCAGGTTTGGCCAGGAAATACAAGTGGGGAATACTGTCAGGTGTTTTCTGATATTTCCCGGTATTTCCCATTCGAAAAATGTACACAAGTGAGAAATGTTTGGAAATGTTAACCAAATGAATATGTCTCACTTTTCAACTTTTTATTCCTGTAATTTTAAGTTTTTTTACAATCATAGCACTCAGAAGAGTGAACATCCCCCCCACCACCAAGTAAAGTACGACCCACCATAAGAGGCTACTTTGTAACAACGTGAAAAGATAGGATATCCATTATCTCAAGTTACCATTGACCATGGAACATTAATTATACACTTTAGGCTTGATCATGTTCAGGGATGCAGATCCTCCTTGCCAAAACCAAAGAAAAAATTGAAAATTATGTAAGAACGTGATCAGGTCTTCAGTACACTTCAGCATTTACCTTGTATAGGCTGCCTGTTCCAAAATCTCATTAATCCCAAATTAGCAAATTAGCAATATATATATCAGGTAATAATTTCTCAAGTATCGCATCCCAATTTGCTATACAAGCTTGCCGAACTGCTACACAAATACAAAAATGTGTACCACTTTCTTGTGTGTAAACCAATAGAATTTTTAGTGATTTGCTCAAAAGAGGTAAAACTCTTCGTAACTGCGATGCAAAGTTAAAACACTAAATTACTCCCGGTACATATATATATATATATACATATATATATATACTGTATATAGTCCTAGAGTGTCAAGAGAAATCATCTAGGTTAGTGAGTTTGGTGGGCTTAGAAGCTATAGTCATCAGTCAGCATGGATATTGTACATAAGGTATCAATAACATGTATATAACAGTGTGTTTCAATATTAAAAAATACATTTTAAATAAATACTGTACTTTCAGGGTAATACTTTAATGAGCCTTGTAAAAAGTTGATTAGTGAGTGAATATCAGACAGTAGGCCTATTTCATCCAAATCAGGATAATTAGTGGTCACTTTAATTTTGCTCTTTTCTGTACATGATTATGTGTTTGCCAATATTTTCCTGTTTCCCAATATTTCCTAGGAATTCCCAGTATTTCCCAAATCCATTTGGGAAATTTTAGTATTTCCCGGGAAGTATCCAACCTTGTATGCAGGATTTTATGGTACTGAATCATTCCTATGGAAACAATTGAAAGTGCATACTGTGGTAAAGTAGAATGTTGTGTGGAAAGTCACTTTAGGGGATTAAAACAGTCTTTTTTTTTCTTTTTTCATTCATTATAAACTTACTGTTGTACATGTCAAATCTGAGAAAAAGTATTAATAGATGATACCACCTGGTTACTGTATTCTTAGGGGTTGGGGAAGCAGCCAGAATGTGTAGAATCTTATTCTTTCTCTTTAAACTGTACTTTAGCTCTATGTTTTCTTCTTGTCAGGATAAACAGGATGAATGAAGAAGAAAAAACAGCGAGGCAATTTTCAGAAGATGAGCTGTCTATAGGAGCTGGAGAAAAATCAGACTTTGAGGAAGATGAGTGAGTTTTTACATCATTTACATAGAGAAATGTTGTGTAATAGAATGTACTAATATAGTGTAATGATGTCATAAAACATTTAAAAAGCCATTTACCTCTTTCCATGAACATACAGTAAATATACTACAATACAGCGTTAAATTAGATTGGAGTGGGTAGGTTTGTTTTTCAAGGCCTACAGGTAGGTATTACTTGAATATTGTTATTACATGTGAAAGGTTGACCATGGTAAAGTATGTACTGACATGATTTTTGTTGGTGTTATCACCACCCACTTCAAAAACTAGTGATTTATGTTAAGTACTGTGAATTTTGACAAATGATTTCCTTCAGAAAAGCTTACCAACCCATATATTTATATCAACACTTTCAGTTTCCCGTTTCATTGTAAATTTAATAACTCTTTTAAGTGTGATTATGAGAACAGTGTGGTATGGTTAACCATGTGCAAGTCCCATTAGCACAGATTCAACCAAGACTTGCCCCAAAGGACAGGGTCCTTTTTCCAGAGATTTCAGACTTTCTTTTTTATTTTTTATGTCTTGTTATCAGGGACAGTGATGGGTCTACATCCTGGAAAAAGGAGAGAATGATGAGCATTCTAAATAAACCAGGAGATGATCAGGATAAAAAGTAAGTAAATAGCCACATATCCCACTCCTTTATATTGATATTGTCTAATGAATAACTGATCATTTAGTTACATTTGAATGGATGAACAGTTGAAATGAAAAGATTTTTAATTATTTTGAAGGCATTTTAAAGCCTGCAACATAACTGTTAGTCTTACAATAAGGCAATTTCACAGCTGTACTGTAGCTCAGAGTTGAGCTGTGTTCAACACTCATAGCTTTATATGACTATACTGAAGTATGACCTGGCCTTTTTTGTGGCTGTTGTGCCAAACAATAAGGAAACCTTAGCAAATTAACATTTATGTGGTCTGTTTGGTGAGCATATAATCCCATTTTAAGATAGTTAAATGTTTCTTTTTATTGCCAACAATTTTCTGCTGTAAGTATATACTTGGAAACCTTAGGACAAAAGCCTGAAAATGTACCTATCTATGACCCATAAGAGCACTGATGAAAAATGTGGCTTGTCAAAAAATAATTAAGTCTCTGCTTGTAAGTTTATCTGTGTAGTACCTACAGTAGCAAGACGCTGAATAAACCTCAAAAGTGCTGGCTTGAACTATAATTTTTGGGAGGTCCAATGGGGATTAACAAGTTGGTTATATGTAAAAAGACTGATCTGATTAATTCATCCAACTCTAAGCCACCTTATTTTTTTAAATGAAGAAGAGGACATTGTTTGATTGTCCATGTGCGAAAGAGGAAATAATAATTGTAAGTTGCCCCAAGTGAAAAGTTTTCATTTGAAAGGAATGAGTTGTGAGGCAGTCAGTCACAGTGATATGAAGAGTAAACTTTTATTTGCAGGAACAAAGAGGGTGACCAATTGACTGGTGGTAGAGGTAAGAAAAGAAAGGGAAGTGAAACATCAGCTGCAGAAGATGGGAAGTCAAGCAAGAAGAAGAGAAATGATGAAGATGGGTAAGAACAGTAAGAGAAACAGGAGAACATCCTTATCGGAAATTGTTGGTAATGATGTCAGTATGGGGGTTACTGGTTAAAGGGAGTATCTTTACATGAACACTAGTTCAAGTAAATCCATTGAAGCAACCTACAGACCTACTTTGCCAAGTTTTTCACAAGGAGAGAAGGGAGAGAGTTAATGATGGAAGGGGTATGAGCAAAGAGAAGAATTTTTACTCCCACCCCTCCACTCCTGACAATTTATTTCTCATTAAAAATGTACTTGTCAAGGTCATGTCCAATGAAAAAGCATGTTTTGCAAGGACGTTTTGCTGTGTATAATCAGACTGCAAATTTCTCATTGTTTAAGTCTCTTTGCTTATTTGATCCCCTGAACATGATCCCCTGAACATGTAACAGGCCTTGACTCTGGACTCTTTGCATTCAGTATGATTTATATGTATTTTTCTTGTAAAGATGACCATCTTACCAGATGGGAATGATATATGTAACTTTCAGAGTACTAACACTGTTTTGAATGTGAGTGCATAAAATGTCTCGGTCAAAAGTTTATTGATCAAGGAGCACTACTATGCAAACAGCTGAAAGTAAGATATCACAGTGAGGTACGAAGTAATTTACATTTTGAATGGCAGTTTTGATACATAGCTTAACAAGTTTACTAACGTAGAAGTAACCTAAACTTGCTTATAAATAATAGGTGAGCAAGGGAAGAGTTTCATTTTAGTATTTAGCTGAAATATGTAGTCTTTTTAATTAGAAAGACCACCATTTCCTGTAGGAATACTGTAGAGTATAGTCTGATAGGTGTCTAAAGGCACAACCTCTTTTTCTCTTGCCTCTTGCTAAATCTCATTTCTTCAGCTACTGTTACCTCTGTCTTTTTGGCCTTAACACCAATTAAAATCTTGGTAATGTCCTGTAGATGTCCTAGGGACCTCATATGAAAGTTTATTTGCTCAATTTTGCAAATAATATCACCTATAGAAGCTAAGGCTAAAAGAACATTGGTGAGCCATCACAATGTGTTTGCTGCTGTTCAACTTAATTTGCAGTAAACAGGGTACCAAGACAGAATTACATCCTAGACAGGTAAGAAATGTTCATTTCCCCAACAAATAGAAATCTGTTATTTCAGAGTTTCTAAAAATGGCCTAGTTGCTCTTTTTAAAAATTATTTTGTTTCATCATGTCAAATTTGCACAAATCAACCTTTGATAGCTTTAATATGCCACAGTGTCAACTATGACCAAATAATCAACATAGATATAATACAAAGTGGGAAACAAATCTTGGTGCTAACATCTGTGTTCATTCGTTGTATTCCAGGAGAGAAGAATCTGATGAAAGTTACAGGAAGGTTCAACAAAAGTATGAGAAAAAGTTAAAGGAGAAAGAGAAACCAGAAAAGTAAGATTTGTAGTTATGTGGTTAGGATGTGCATCCATTATAAGAAATGCAAACTCTTTGGTATGATGTGTAAATCTGTACCAGGAAATCTATATATTTTAGTCCAGATCTCAATACATCTTCATTCTTGTGAACTTTTCCTTACACCCGAGGTGGCAGGAATTCACACTCATGATCCTAATTATGTATATGACAAGTATGGGGTGCTGGTGGGAGAAAGCTGTGCACAAGCAGGGCTCATAGATAAGGTTGGGTGATATATTGAAAATTATGGTTATCACGGTAAGTTTTTTGCAGGATGATACCATAAAAAGAATTCAAAAATGATGATAATTTGTTGTGGAAAAAAGGGAAATAATTTGCCTTGTGTTGTTCTCTTTTGCCTTATTACTTTCTCCAAAATATTTTCTTTATTGAAGATAATTTTTTTTACATTGAAGTGATGTAAAATTGATGCAAGTTCATCTTTTCTCTCCACATTTTCAACAAGGAGAGAGCACAACCAATTCTCAGCCATTAATAATAGTATATTGTCATAGGTCTGCAATGTAATCAAACATACTTTAGGCCATGTCTGTCTTCTGTATAAAAGTTCAAATGAAACATACTGTGAGAGCTTAGTACAATCTAGTGCATGTGTAAGGTCTGTGATTGTATGCAAACAGCCATATATTAGACTACGCAGCTGCTCCGTAGAGAAGTTGACATATATCACAAGAACACAGGACATGGTAGGGGAAGATCACTAATTTCTTTATTGCTGCTTGTGCTGCTTTATTACCAGTTGCTACTTCATATTTTGTAGTAGTAATGGTTGGTACCTTTCGTGTAAAACATGCCTATGAATTTGTGTCGTATGGAAGTGTACCATGCAGGGTTTCCCCTGAGTTTGCATCAGCATAAGCAACAGATTAGGGAAAACAAGCCAATGAGCCACAACTGGAAAAAAGGCAGTGGCCGGCCCGACTTAAACCAATTGGTTAGAAACTGAGCCGTAAAACCTCATGTAACTAACAAACTAGAGAGTGAGCGGTGGTAAGAGTCTATGTGGGTAATATAATGCCAATTTTGGCACTATCAGTGAGTAAGAACTCTCAATACTTCTATAGCTAGTACAGTACAGGTTTCAGTTATAGTAAATTTCTGTGAGGTGGTAGCCAAAAACTGTGAGGTAGCCGCCTCACAAAAAGAATGCTAGGGGAAACCCTGCCTTGTACATTTATGATTTATGCAAACATGAAAAGGCTTTGGTATGTTAGTTGACTTTCAAAAGAGGGAAGTATAGCACAGTATGATGATTTGGTGATTGCATACTCCATTATCAGCCAGATTGATTCACTATAATATGACTAAAAGTAAAATAAATTGACTAAGGACTTGAAACACTTTACCCTAGGGTGACCCATAACAGCACTATCATTGCAATTAACACTTACTTTCAACTAGATGGTTATGATAAGGGCAAGCAAATTGTAATCAAGTCAAAAATACAACATAATATGTTTGAAGACATGACAGTGATGATGCTACTATTGCAAGCTCCCATTTATAAAAGTGATTACTGTTAGAAAGTCTGTTATAATGTCACAGAGCCATTATATTCATGTGTGCATTCTGTGTAACTAGTTATTACCTAATAAGTTTCTTTCATTTATTCACTTTGTCAACTTCCTTTCTAGTTGCTTATACATTTGCAGGTAACAGTTTTGAGGAATATTGAACTAGTCTGTATTGTCAGATTACTAAAACTTGATAATAAAAATGCAAGAAATACATCACAATTCAGTCCTACTGTTTTGTGATATTATCAGGCTTCTGTCACATATCACAGAAAACATTTAGGTGCCAGTGTAGGGAAACCAATGAAATTTTGTGTTAGGTCTTTGTAAAATCTTTTTTGGTTAAAATCATCATTATCAAAAGAAAACTTTAAGCTTGGTTTGTATATACTTAGATTCTTGTACTTTAGAAGATTAAATTCATATCAGAAGCTAATGATTGACCTTGGCTTGGAAAATGAAAGACCTGTGTTTAATTTGTCAGGCTACTATTCATGTATTTGTAGGAGCAGCAAAACCAAGAAAGATGAAGAAAAGTCCCCATCTCCATCAGATGGAGATTATAACAAAGCTAAGGAGAAATTTGAGAAGCGGAGCAACCGAAAAGATAGAGAAGAGGAACTGTCAGATGAAGATCCTGAGGTCTATGAAGATGCTCAGAAGAAATTTAGAGAGAGGCGGTTTCAAAGGAGAGACAGAAAGAGTGACAAGGAATCTGAAGAGTCAGTATATCATAAAGAATTCTCAATCCTTTTTTGGTTTCGATGATAAGAGCAAACTATACATTCATGATGGCTTGAGTATGTATGTGCGTGTGTATCAAGTTTTAGCATTGGAAGGTGTTAAATTTAGATTGAAAATTAAAAAATGAATTCCAATCATTAAAATCAAAGTTTAAAGATTGTAAAGGCAATGCAAGACTGTTAATATATTGATAAAACTATTTATTTGCTTTAATTTTATTTTAAACAGCTGGTTTAAATAGCAGCAACGAAGAAACTAATCTGACATAAGTTTCACAATGCTTTACTGTAGAAACATTGCTTGGAATTTGAAAGGAAATGACTATTAGCTATGTTTTAATTTTGATTTTTTAATTGTCAATTAAACCCTTCCACACAAAACAGTTGTGTTTAATGCCTTTGCCAAACTGGATACTGAAATTGTTACAAAATTAACATTATTGCCTTCTAATAATTCTAAACTAAATTATTTTTAAATTTTTAAATTATTTTAATAGTTAGATGATCTGCCTCAAAGCCGAGAATTATGTATCAACTGGTGCAAATAGCAAGCTGCATACAAGCTTTATGGGTCAAAACACCAAATGTATCAGTTGAAAAATAATTGAAATATCAAGTTTATTGTCAGGTAATCTTCTGGCCAATGCACTTTGTTTTCTATGTGCTGAGCTTTATGTGTCGATAAGCCAAGATAAATTTGTGTTGTTGACATGCACCATCCCTCCACGACACCTGTGACAATTTCAGTTGCACCCTCCTGGTAAGAAAATCCTGATCCTAAATTACATTACACAACCCCCTCCAT
>WURT03036832.1:0-11260 GCA_009936505.3 Holothuria glaberrima
GCAGTCTGATATAGCAGTACTTGCAGTCTGATGTAGTAGTACTTGCAGTCTGAGAAACTTCACATGTACTCATACTGCGTTCATGTGATTGTGCCTGTACCAGAAGTCTGTCGAAACCTGTTTCAGATATTACCATGTTCATGACAGAGTTTTTGCTATTGAGGTTAGAAATGTGAAGGGAATTGGTAGATTACAGTAATCATTAATGGAATATGAAGATTCTTTTTGAACCTCAGAAAATTGTATATTTTATTTAGCAGAAAGCCTTACCATTAAATAACCATGTTGTATGTGATCTCATTTATTTTGTGAGAATTTGATTGGATGACATGGGGTATTTGGGGGTGGGGGATGGGGTTATCAAGCATAGCAGTTGATTATGCTCTCTATACATAAGGTTTAAACATGCAAGTGGATTCCCCTGTCAAGGGCCTGGTGACATGAAAATGACATAAATTGGTTATTTAATGTAAACAGCAAATCATCTTAACAACTTTCAGGGTGTATTTCTGTTTATTGCTTTAGTCATGAATAACCATAGCTTAGTATGCAAATATGTTATGGGCAAGGTGGGACTTATCAAATACGGCTAATGTTATTCTTGTATTTCAACTTTCATTTCAAGGACATTGGTAACATTGATATGTCTGGAGGGATTTACTTCGTTAGTAAAAGTTGCCCTCTTGAAAACTGTCAATATTAATCATCAAAGGGTAAAACTATCTGGCAAGTAAGGAAGAGGTTATTTGTATACCTCAGGCAAAAGAAATTGTTCCTCTGTGCAACATTCCACATCATTATTTTTGCATAGTCAATCAGTTGTATCAGAAACTGCCAAAACTTGAAGAGGTCTATCTTGAGAATAGTAAAATATATTAAAATAATTCCAATGGATCTGTTTTTGGGGGGATGTTTAATATTCTTTTTAACTGCTCAGCAAGAAAAATTAGCTCTTTTTGGTTGCATGGTGGCATAAGTTTTAAGAAATTTTAACCTCCATTGTGTACCTGCATTAGCAATAGTACTTAAAGGGCATAAGCAGTCGCCCCAAACTTATTTTAAAATAACAGCTTAATTTCACAAATTTCTTCGTATTCCTCTTCTTAGTATCTTTCATGATATGTTAGGACTTAAATATTGCATATTCAAATTAAACCAGGGTGTTGTCCTGTGTACATTTTACATTTCAGTGAGAAAAATATTGTCACAGATTCTAAAGAGCCATTTATGAAAGAGGGTAGACTACTACACTAATCTAAATTGGGGTGACTGCAGTGTCCCTTTAAATTAATTTGTATTGTATAGTATTGCCTAGATAAATTAAATAACATAAAAGATCACCTTCCCCAACATCCAAAGGCTCACATCAAAATTTTGAGAAATTTATAGTTGACCTTCTTTTAAAATGCTGCTAGTTTGATGTTATCTATTTCACTTTACTGAATTGACAGCAATTTATTATTCTGAAGTGAGGTATTTATTGAAATTAAAACACATCTTTTTTCCCAGGATACTATGCATTTGACAAAATCAATAGGGCAATATGATGTGGAGATTACTTCAGCATGCCAAGGGATACATCAACTACCAATGTTCCAGGTAGACTTGGAAAGTAAAGAAGTTGCATCAGTCATAATTTATGAACAAGAATCTCACCTCCAATCTATCAAGGTAAGAGAATTATAGTTGAGACAGTTTCTGTCTAGGCATTTAGTTTTTAGTTTGATATTGCTGCCCTCTTTAAAAACTATTAAAAACCAGCAGAACACTGGTTTAAGGTGAGTCAGTAAGAAGGAGTAATTAACCGGTAAGCAGGGAGGCATGGTGAATGTATTTGTAACGAACATTTGTAAAAAAGAGAGATTCCAAGTCACTGTGACCTCACAAAACCAGGTATTATGTAACCCAGGGAGAATCTAATTAGAATATCATCTAATAAATGTCGTTATATTAAATACTGGAATTAGAAGAAAAAACTGAAAAAACTTAGAGATATAGTATTAAAGGTTTTGTTATGAACTTAAAATTGAGGAATAAAGTTTACACATTTGTTTTGCTCCTTAGGTGTCTGGTGAATTGACAAAAGCTGAGAAAGGTAGAGCTCTTGTCAGGTATGAACAACAGACCCCAACAATCATTTCAGTTTTATAATGTCAGGGAATGGAATAGATTTTTGTATTAAAATGTTCACATGTACATATAGGAGATCTATGTTGATGACAAAGGAGTGTAGATGTTAAAGTGTAGATGTCTTTATGATAAAATCTTATTCCTGCAAACTTGAAGCATCTCATACAGTCAGTAGAAAACGCTTAATATGTTTAATTGATAAAAGCAGTCTGGAAAATTGTTGTTTGATTGAAACAATGATGATGTGAAAAAGGACTTATTCTTTTTCAAAACGATGCAGACAAATTGTGGAGTTGATAATTCTGTTAATCTAAGAATAGAATACATTAATATATGGTCACAAACTTGTCCGTTATAATTGTTAAAGGAATATATGTTCACTTAGTAATAAAAAGCTTTGTGTAATGGATGGCAATTCATTAAATTTCACTTACTTTGAAGGCATTCTAATTATGATACATGCATCTGTTGTTCACATTATCTAAAACTTATATGTAAAGTCAAAGTTAAGGAGAATGAGACTTCCCTTAGGTTTTAATTTCGAAATTCTAAAAAATTGCTTGCTGTCTTGTGGAGACTTACCCAATGCATTTTTATCATATTCTTATTTCTACCAGTATTGGGAACTTTGCTGAGAGCTTAAGTGATATGGAAAACTTGAATATTTCATTGAAAAGCAGCACAAGAAGTATTTATCATGTGGTGTCTCCTTTCAATGTGACAAACTTCATTGAAGTTGAACCTCACAGGTAAATATTTTAAAAGGTCAGAGTACAGTAACTAACTCATTTGTGTAATGTGATGTGATGTATAAGTGCTTGTGACACATTAAGACCAACGTCATATCAATCATTGGGCAAAGAGCTTGTGCCACTGCCACTCCGATTTTGTGGAACAACCTACCTGACCATATGAAACTTAGTCAATCTCTTGCATATTTCAAAAACTCTTTTAAGACCCATTTGATGCAAACTGTTTAATTATCTTCTCTGTTTTGGTTTTTTTTTTCCACTTTTATGCCACTGCCCCGTGAGCGTCTTTTTTTTGGCAGATATTGGCACCAGAGTTCGTGATCTTGTGCATCTGCGCGTCATGGACCCCATTCTTTCAAGGTTGGATGTGTGAATAAATTCCTTAGCTTCGTATTCAAGTCCAATGAGAAAATCTTGGATGTGCAAGGATTTCAACTCTCAGTGCCTCTCACTCCCTTTCTCAGCATTGCAACAATCCTAGCAAGAATAAAAAAAATATCAGGTAGTACAAAACCATAAAAAATCATCGTAATTCTCAATCCCCTCAGCACACCCCGGTACAAATATGCCATTATTAGAGTGGTTGGAATTTCCTCCAGGTCCAACTTATTCCTATTGTACACACTGAAATTAACCCAGTGAAAAAAATGTTGTGTATACTAGCACTGCAGTGTCTGTGAAAATTGAGTTTGATCCTTTAAAATTGCCTTTGGACCCCAAGACACACTGTCTGGGCAATCTAAAGGGTCCAGTATCAACATTTTGGACTCCTTAAATTTGGAGTAATTGCTAAACCTGATGGGCACGTTATAAATTTCCACTTACCATTATTGTTAATGTTATTAGTTTTGAGCTTGGTAACATGAAGGGTTTCTTGTTGCCTGATTCAGGTCATTGTCTGCTCTGTTTTTTGGCCAGCAGGGTTTTGTTGCAAGACAAGTTTTCTCTACTGCTCCCAACTTTAAGGAGAATAATGGTGAAAGTCTAGAAATGCACTCTGTCAACCGTAGGATGGGAAGGGATGGGAACGTAAGCTAGCTATGCATCTGCACACTTTACTCTGAGGGGTCAGTGTTCACCCCAATCTTATTGACATAGACAGTGGAAAAACCTTAGCTGGGTTTCGTGATCCAGAGCTAAACATAAAAGTTAAAGTCTTTGTGAAAGTACAAATTGTGAGCTGATGTCACTCTTGGTACTTTGTTCTTTAGTATTGTCTCCTCATATCTTCAAATTTGATTCCATGTAATGCCCCAGTTTCTAATATCTGAGCTGCAAAGAGAATCTCATCATTTTTAGGTAGAACCTACTGTACAGATATTTAACATCAGTGCCCAGTTTCATAAAAGACTTAAGTTCAATCTTTAGTTTGATTACATAATAACTATTGCACAATAGATCAAACTCATGGTTTTAGCATAACTCTTCATGAAACAGGGGCCTGGAGTGCAAATTAATAATTTCACCAAGCAACTACAAGTGGCATTTTGTATTATTTTGGTGCTAAAGTAAAGTTAAAAATATGTTGTTAATGTAGGAACATATATTAGAGTTTTTGTGTCCCTGGATTCTTGTGCTTTACTTTTGTTCTAGTAGCTTTGTCATATGAAGGGGAGAGTCACTTTTCTGTTGAAATGGAAATTGAGGTCCAATTTGTAGCATTTGAATAAATTCATGAATAAAGGCAGATGGGGGGGGGGGGGAGGTGTGGTCTAAGGGAGGTTTCACTGAGATATTCTTGTAAAGTCAGGAGTTTTCAGATGCAAACACCTTCAGTATGTTGACTTGAACATAGCTCTCTATTGGATATGTGCCAATGAAGCCATGTGGTTTGATTGGAAGTCTGTAGAGTCATAATACAGTGAATTTTAAGAAAATATGCTAGCATGAAAAGTTTGTGTGTTTTCATGCACTCTGATCAGCATGTTAAAGTGTAAAGCTAAAGACAGGTTTTACCATCCAAACTACCTCTTGGCAAGTTGTTAGTGTTTTAAGGTCAGCAAGAATAGATAATTGCAAGTATTGTCAGGCCATGTCCCTTGAGGCCAGTGCAGAGGTCTAGGACATGCCGAGGTATAATTTCAGCTAACTGCTTACTGATATGATATGTATCACAAAAGTCCAATACCTATCAAAACATTGCAGTTTGTGTTATAGCCTATCTGACATGATTGAATATGGTACGACAAATTTTAGTGAAACACTCTCAAAAAGTTACAACATGAAAACAGTTTTTGTGGATGCAAACAGACCATTCCTCAACTGTAAATAGCCTTTCATACCATTGTAGGATATCAATACTTTGAGTAGACCCATGACTAATTGTAAGACTGGTCTTACTTTTAGGTGAAGACTTTCCTTGCAATTACTAAAACTAGCAGATTGTTGTCTGGTTAGTTCATACATAAGCTGGCATGTTTTGCCTGGTCTCAAAATGTCAACTTTATGTTATTTTCCATTTTCTAATTGCACGTTGTTCATGGTTTAAAAGCTAAGTCATTATGTTTTTGTTGTCATGTTTTATGTTTTACTCTTCTTTGTTTTCCCTTGTATGACTGTTTGTAGGCCTTGTTCATCATTCGTATGAGGGCAACACAAAGTTTGGATATATTTTAAGGCCTGAAAGTGGTTTACTGATGTAGGAACAAATCCTGAGGTCAACCATTCAGGCTGCATATAGGGAATGAGCAGTCACTCCAGACTTGTCTAAATACATTAACAAAATGTTACAAGTCTCCTCTTATTTACCTCATAAGTATCATTCATGATGTTGCAGAACATAGGTATGACACACTCATGTTTATATAAAAGGGGTTATCTTATTTGAAGTTGTCAAATGAGTTGGAAAGTTGTCACATGGTTAAAAAGAGCCATTCCTGAATCAGGATACTAGGGCATACAAATTCATTTTTTGAGATAACTGCATGTTCCCTATAACAGTTTACTACTTGGTCTGATCTTTGGGAAACTTCACACACTGTAGACTTCTGTGTGTTAAGGGGCAATGCTTGTCATCCCAGACAGTTCAAATTTTCCAACTTTGCAACTTGTAGCTCCTCACATAACTGTGTAAAACTCCACCTTGTGCAGACATAAACCTTCTTTATTGCTTTAGGCCATGTCCTGGTCAGCATACAATGCTGTAATGAGTAATCCAAGCACTCTCTCTCTCTCTCTCTGCATCCTGTGGAATGGGAGCTACTCCGCATCTTGAATGTTAAACTTTGAATTCGAAGAGCAGTCACCAACTGAGAATTTTGGTACCCCCACACTAAAATTATACTTTGGGTGATGAGTGTCTGTCTTTAAGTGTTGTCAGTTGCTGCTCATCTAATTATCATATTTTTATATCTAAGGTATACAGTGTACTACCATCAGTTAAACTCTTCTGGTGATGTAGTGGAATATGATGTAGGGAACTTCACCGCTGGCACAGGTGCAATTTACAGGATCTTGCTGCAGGAAGATTTAAATCAGGTATGAATAATCATCAACTAGTTGAAGAAGTACAGAAGTATAAATATTCATGAACTTGTTGTAGTGACATTGAGGTATGAATAATTATGGCTAGGTATGGAAGCATTAGGTATGAATAGTCATGAACTAGATCTCAATTGAGGTTTGACTAATCGTGAACTAGGTATAGGGGCAATAAGGTATGAATGGACTAGGTTTAGATGCAGTGAGGTATGAATAATTATGGTAGGTGTAGAAGTATTAGGTATGAATAGTCATGAACTAGATCTCAATTGAGGTTTGACTAATCGTGAACTAGGTATAGGGGTAATAAGGTATGGATGGACTAGGTTTGTTTAGATGCAGTGAGGTATGAATTATGATGAGCATGGTGTGGGAGAAATGAGGTACAGATAATCATGAGTTAGGTTTAGATGCAATGAGGTGTGACTAAACATGATCTTGGTGCAGACCTTATTCATTGACATCACACAACTTCCATTTGCTGACAAAACTATGAAGCACATTATTCACAAGATGAAGACTTGGCATACACTCGTAGACTAGACTACAAGCGTATCTGACCAGTACAGAAAGCAGCTGCCTGTATTTGTTGGTGTAAGTTGCAATGACATGTACTTGCCTCCATTGGAGGGCACACTTACGGTTCTATGAGGTCTGAGGGTTGAGAGGATGGTTGGTTTAGTTTGTGTCCTGTGGGGGATGTAGCTCCTTAAGGGCAGAACTCCTTCAGGAATAACTGTTTGGTTTCGCTCCATGACTCTTTGCCAGAGAGTCGAGGAGACTTTGGGGAAAGTTATTTTATGTTCTATGATGTCATATACATAAGGTCTATAGAGATATGAGGGTATGAATAATCATGAACTTGGTATAGGAGAAGTAAGGTATGGATGGTGATGATTTAGGTGTAGAGGGAGTGAGGTGTAGAGGCAGTGAGGTGTAGAGGCAGTGAGGTATAACTAATCATGAACTAAGTTTTAGTTTCAGGTTTTAGTTCCTTTCATGAACAGCAACGTAATGTATGCCTGCAGTAAAATACAATTTGATCAGAAATTGTAGGAGATCTGAAAAAAGCAATGCTTGTAAGTACAAGCAGACCCAGTTAAAAACAAACAAGATATGTACAACTTTTAGAGCATTCGGTTGAACAAAATGATCAATGGTGCAAATAAACCCTAGGTAAACTCAATAATGGTTTTTGAATTTCTGAACGTTTCATCAGTACAAGGTTAGGTGATGACAAGAGAAATGTTATTTACAAAGAACTAAATTTGGAAACAAACATAGAGACAGTGAGCAGGAACTAGGTCTCAAGTTAGGTATGACCTTCCTGGCATTTTGTGCAACAAACTGGTTTTATATTCTTTTTATAATGAATGCAATCCTTGCTACTAGCACAAGCATGTGGGTAAATTTGTAGCACTGTTATCTTTTTTGACTAAGTTATACAAGGTATATGATTCCCATGAGCTGAAAACATTTCCTCTTGCTGGCAAGAATGATCAATGTTAGTTTCTTGTATACCTTATGTACAGGTTATATGTAGTGTTCCCACACAGTTGGGAAATGTCTTATCAGTCCTTGAATTTGGCTCTTTGGTTTGGGTAACTTATAAAACTTTCTGCTTATATTTCAGATCATGTTCCTACATGTGTTCACACTGCATAAATGTGTAAAATATGAATTTTGCTGTGCCATTTCTTCTTCTTACCAAATTTGATTTTCTTTCCAACACCAAATTTTAAATTTTCTTATCTCAGGTATTAGAATCCTGTGAGTGGAACAAGGTACATTTTCTGTTGTATACAGTTTTATCATGCTCTTGATAATATTGTTTGCTTTTTTACAGGCAGTGGTAATGGGAGTCTATGTCGATGTTGAGCCAAACAGTGTTTGTATGCTATGGCAAATACCTCAGTATGTAATCATCACTGCTGGTGAAATTCTCTTTTCTATCACTGGTTTAGAGTTTTCCTATTCTCAGGTGAGATTGTGTATCCAGGACTAAGTAATTGTAGCTTTGAAGAGTAGTTATTTTACAGTACAAAGCAACCACAGTTGTGGGGGTGGGTTAGGGGGATTACCCACTGGACAGAAGGTTCACTAGATCGAAGCCCCCCCCTCCCCCGGACAAAAATCTGCTTCATGGTAGAATTAGGGTTTGGATTCAGGTGAGATACAGAATAAGGTTTAAGATTTGGCTTAGGATAATCCTTGTGTAGGATTAGGATTAAGTTGAGCATTGGGAACTTTGGTGTAGTGAACCTTCAATCTAGCAAACCTTCACTCCATTGAACCCTTCCTGATGGGGTAGCAAGGGTATTGCTTTTGAGTGACACTTTCATGTTGGGGGCGACTGACCAGTGCACCTGTTTAAATTTGGTTTGTTTCTGCTAGCAAAGTCTGTTCAGATATGAAAACTGCAGATGGCTTTTGGAGGAAAACCTTCCTTTTTGTGACAAGGCTGGGGATAAAACCCATGCCGAACCCTTTAACTGCCAACTGGCTTCATTAATTGCTTCACATTCTCTTATCCATTTAGTCAGTGCTAAGTATGATGAAGAACAAGGCTGGGGATGGGGGCTGGGGTAAAGTATAAGTAGTATGGGAACAGATTATAATATTGGTAAAGAATTAGCCCTTTGTAATCATATTGTTGCAATGATATACAGAAACTAAGAAAGTCTGTATGAAAAGAGCTATCTTTCATTTACTGCAATATACTCTTGGATGAATGGGAATGTTATTATTGTACCACTGGTGCATGATGTATCGCTTTAGTTTTGCCAGCATGGGTCACAGTGTATTAAAGTCACACCATGGGTTATATCAAATTGAGAGTGTCAGTGTTTTCATTAAGCAGCAGGATTGCAAGATTCTTGCACTTTTCTCAACAATCCCACAAATTTTAAAATCGTTTAAGGGAATTCCCTGCATCTGTTGGAAAAGTTGACTTTGTATGCTGTAACTTATAGAGAGCCCCTTTTTGAAGCAACCCCCCCAAAAAAAAGATTTTGGTAGGGGATTTCCCCCTTCCAAATTCTGAGACCCAGTGCTAATGCTGGTGTAAGAAGATGTTGCTGACTTTGTTGAGTGAGTTTAATAGAGGGCCTCATTGACTTGGTTGAGTATGTTTAATGATCTAGTAGCCTTAAGTCTTTGGAGACTGTTGCCAAATCAAGTGAGGCGTGTCAAAGGGCGTAGCTGACTCGAGTCTTGGTAGTCTGTTAGAGATTGGCAAGTGAAAATCTTGTGTAAATTCTATTCATGGTTGCTAGATTTTCAGCCAGACAACAATACCAATGGATGTAAATGTTATAACACTACGATAACACCACATGTGATTTTTTTATGGTTATCCTTTACATCATGTATTGTATTTTATAAAATGAAAGTAAAGTTATTGATGAAGGTTAAAATGTTAAAAGTTTGTTTGGTAAAAAAAAAGTTAAATATTGGAAGCTGGACCAATTTCAAAATTCCAGGCTCAGTGCATGTTGACTGCTAGTTGCGAGTGCCAACCTTACTGCCCTGATTCTTTGAAGTACTGCTTCTCACCATTTGAGTCCTAGGAAGTTGAACTCTAAATTACAATAAATCAGTAAATTGATTGTCAAGAAAGTCCCCCAATAAGTGTATTTTCTAAATTTATGAGGTATTCTGTTAACCCTTCCTCAATGTAGGCTCCTGTTTCTATGAAGTCATGTGTCCAAGCTGCCTGGTTGATGACTGTTGCTGTTGGTAACCTCATCATCGTCATCATTGCAGAGGCTGAGTTCTTTTCAAGCCAGGTAAATAAACCAGTTAATTGTAAGAGTGGGGACTTTAGGGCAATGCTCCCCATCTCAAATCCATGTTTTCACAAGAACTGATGCACATTTATGATTCAAGTTTATGCCCCTCAGGCATGTACTCTACTCTTTACAAAACCAGTCCCCCCTCCCGCGCCCATAATTGACTAATGTGCTGTAGGCCTGCATACTTGGGTCGGTGATTTCTCTTTGCCTGGCCAATATAACCTGATGTTGACAAAATCAGTATAAGGGGCATACTGTATTACGTGACATCACCATGTCATTGTTAGAAAGTATCCTTTACAATTAATAAACCATTTGATGTCATCAAGAAATATTACAAGAAGCCAGTTGGATATTGCAGTACTTCTGGTGGGGTCACAAGGTCAGCTGTAATGTGACAACTTTTTGCGAGGGAAAGTGGTACACTTGACTTTTGACCCATCCCGTAATGCATTGCATCTGTTAGGAGTTATGAATGTTGCATCATTTGAAAATTTGAAAGTTTGGATGAAAAAAAGAAATTATTCATGAGCTAAAAAGCAGTAAATTTCTTTTTATTTGAACGTTATGTCATGAAAATAATGTTAATATCCAGCTGCCTACCTTTGAGTTGCCTATAATTCTCCATGCAAAACCATGGTTCAATGGTATGGAAATTGGGCTTAGGCAACCCTGATATTTTTGAGTTGCATACTTGCAGCCTATTGATTGTGACTCTGAATGGAGTCTAGTCTCCTACAATGATGTCACAACATCTTTGACAATAGCAACTGTCAATGACCATCAACCATGTATGCCTACACTACAGGCATCTCAATGGCTGAGGTGCTGAAATTGCAATGTATGAAATTCACGGTGTACCATCTGCTGAAAAAGAGAACTTGTGGAAAACCTTAGATGGAGTTAAGCAAAAGACCTAAATAGTTTTTTATTTCCAAAATGTGGTTTTTGTGTACATAATTGACAGTTTTGAATATTCTGCCAGAGTCATGATTGCAAGGAAAGTCTTTCATAAATAATAGTAAATACTTCTGATTTAAAGAGCACATGTATCCACTGTGCAGAATGCTCACAGCCCTGTACATAAATTGTTCACAATCTGTT
>WURT03036843.1:0-13507 GCA_009936505.3 Holothuria glaberrima
CCATTCTCTAGAAATTTCCAGGAGTGTTTATCAAAGGCTATTTGAAAAGATAATTTTATGTATTTGATCCAGTATTGGAAGAAGTTGGTGCACTTTTGAAGGACAAGCCTGTCATTACCCTTTTTATTTACAGTAACTTCATTTTACTAGATCTTGTTAAATGTTTTAACAATACAAAAAAAAGTATTTAAAGTATTCAAGGTTTGGTTGTGCATAACACAATTTAGAATGTGAACTTTACTTGTATAGTGTGTGCTCATGCAACGACTGCATAATTTCGCATTTACAAATATAATCTGCTCTGATAATACCCCATTATTTTACAAAATGTGTAATTATTTCATCATATTGTTATACAATTTGTACGTCAGCATTTAACTCAATGTTGTAAGCTGAAAGGTGTATCTCTCTGAATGCCTTACATATATTGCAAAAGACTAGTTTTCTTTCTTTCTAATGGTTTTTCTTTGTTTTTATAGGGATGGGGGGGTGGTTCGTGTTTTACAGGTATCGGTTTATTCTAACTTGAAAACTATTTTTTATATTTAAAGTAATGTCAGTCTTTCCACAAATAAAGAGTGCAGAAAATTTTGATTTTGCCTTGAAAGTGGATTCATATTAAACTTGAGCATATAGTTATACCTTGCAATGGTGATATGTGTATTTTTGTTCTGAAGGCAATAGGCTGGGACAATTGATAATTTCACTCTGTTCAACAAGCTTGCTGATTGACTATTTAGCTACAAAATTGTTTCGACCCCCAAAATGTCCGATGGAATTTACACTGAGCCAATTAATGTTGTGGTGTGAAGTTAATAAGTGAGTTTGACATTAAAGACTTACATTGTATTGTGGGAAGGATCAAACTTTGGCTGTACTAACAACCAAGACGATAATTATGTTACAGTCAACTGTGCTAGCACACACAATCTGCTCATTAGACCAGGGGCTTTCAACAATTAAAGGGAGAAGTGATTGATTTTCAAAAAAGTTGTTTATTACTAGTAAATTCCTTAAACTTTTACAAAAAGTTTGAATGAAGCAAGATTTTGTTGGAGTAAGAGATGAAATAAGTCACTTGAAGCAGGGAGCTGTGGCAGCTCCCTGCTTGAAGCTTTATAAAAGAACTTAGGAGGAATAAATTTCCAGAATGGGTCTGTTGATACTGTAAAAGTCCCAGCATGCATTGTGAAGCTCAAACTTTTCCTTAGAAGACCTTTATTTGATTATTTGAGGCTGCTTTTGTCATGGAAGGAACAAACTATGGAAGTTTTGACTGGCTGATTACTTCACAGGGCTTGATATAAAAACTGAGAAGGATACTGCAAAATGACCTTTGCATGGTGGAATTAACCAGTACACTAGGACTGTACAGGCAAGGAACAAAATCCAAAACTTAATATAAGTATTTTACCAAATAGGAAAAACATGAAAGAGTATGAAAGCAAAAGACAGCCTTCATTGTTAGTAATTACAGAGGTCATCAGAGCAAAGGTCAAGGTCGTGACCTCTGTTGACTGATTATTTTGAGCATCATATTTTGTAAGTTTTTGTTGTGCGAAACAGGTTCGGTTTGTTCATAGTGGAAAGGGTTATGTTGATATTGCGATTGCTAATGTGCCTTAGAAATTCGCTTTGGGACTGGTTTTATCTACAGTAAACTGGGCTGAACAAACTGAATTAAGTGTAACCTCCAGTGAAAATGTAGCCCCTGTTGAATGATTCATACAATCGATTATTCTTAACTTGAGAAAGCTGTAGAAGATGGTGATGAATTAGATCGAGGAAATGACAGGGAATGTATACTGTAATGTTTCCAGTAATCAGGGGATGAGTTGAGGTGAGGCAAGGGGAGGGGAGGGGCAGTGATGATGTCAATGTGATTAGGAGAGATTAGGGGATATGCCCCCCACCAACCCCTTCAACATGGTTTCTTGAAAATTGAAGTGCTCTTTGAAGATCTCATTGCTGTCTTCACCCCTAAATTTTTCAAGCCTTGAAAATGTGCATTGGTACTTTTGCAAGGTAGTGTCACTTTGGAAAATGCAATATTTATAGAAGGTCTGAAAATGCTTAAGTGTCCCCTTGGTTCATTTAAAAGACAATGTAGGGTTGGTTTGAATATTGATTTGGTTGGAGTGAGAATTACCTCAGTGAAGGCTCTTCAAAATGCCTCATCTTTTTTTTACTCTGGAAAACAGTGAGGCTGATAGAAATAATTTGACATCAAGAAGCCTGATATAATGTGGCACATAGGTTAGATGGGAGATAGTATTAAAAGTGTGAAGCATAGAGTGAGGGAGTGACATGGTATGGTGGGGGAGGGGAATGGGGAGAAGGTAGTTAAGTGAAATGCCCTCACTTCATTTGGAAATATATGGTTGGGAATTAAAGTCTGGGAGATGGCAGAGAAAGAATTGGAGAGAGATTCATTTTGGAGATGCAGAGATGGGAGGGAGAAGAGAAGGGGGAATTGCTGTTATACTTTTGGAGGGAAGTAGAGATGGGAGCATGGATATATCTTTTGATTTTCTTTCCTTGCTGGTGTCTCTGAAAGCGTCATGTTAAAATTTTGTACCCAGATTGTCCCTCCTCAGCTTGGTAGGCTTCCAGGAGAATGTCCCATTATTTGTTTATAGTCAGTTACAGGCTAAGTGCTGCTATTGTAATGGGCTGCTAAGCTTTCTCCTAAGTTAACATTGCAGATCCTGAGATATAGTCGACTGATTGTGAAGTTACTCTAGTAAATGAAATGAGCATTTAAAATTGTACACTGTATCCTAGGGAAGTTTGCTATTTATAGAGCATCACCTAAAAAGTGGAGCCTGTTACTTTCTTTATAAAATTAGATTAACCAATATATCCAATGGAAAAGTTTTACAATATTCAAATATAAACATATATAAGAAAAAGTTTAAACGTAGTGTCCATGTCTAATCAGCGTTTTGTTACACATATGTCTTCCAGAAGGGTGATCTTGTTTGCTGATGCTTTCAAAGATGATTAGTCATAATATTTTCTGTCTTTATTTTCCATTTTGAATTTTGTTCTGCAAACAGCAGTCTTGATCCAAAGGTAGACTGTTGGATAGAGAGTTGGTCGGTGATATGAACTTTTCAGTTAGTGTTAAGAAATACCACTGTTTTGTTCTTCATTATTTGGTCTGGTTAATCAATTTGCATTCGACACGGAAACAGTACTTTTTGGTCATCAACGAGCAATATTGCCGTCTTTGCTAAACAGAATGTTGAACATGGGAAAATGCAAGCTGAATTTGTTATCAGTTACAGAATTTATATAAATAAATAGTAATTATCCAGATTAATGGCGGATGGGTTCGATGAAACTGCTGAGTTAGCAAATGGTGAAGGATTTGTGTGCTTGAAGTGGAACGTAATCCCCATCAGGTGTATCTTTGGTTTCCTACTGATAGTATGGATCATTGATATGCCTAAAAAATAACAGAGACGCCTAAAAAATAACAGAGACAGTGTTTGCGTCAGTGTTTATACAGACTGTGGTAGTAAGTACACTGGAGAAATTGAAAAAGGGTTGGGGTTGCAAAGGAAGTAGGGGCAAGGGGTGGGGGTAATCAAAACTGTTTGGGTAGTGAATTTTGTGAGCATGAATAGTTTAATTACAGGGTGCATGAACTTTAATTAAAATGGTGTATTCAAAACACAGGTGACTGACCGCTGGTTGAAATTTAAATATCATAGCTTTGTCTGTAAACTCAGCTGCCCTGCAGGAGTCAAGTAAGAAATCTTAGAGTGGTGAACACATCTACGGAAATAATGGTTCATTTGTCTTGTCTTGCCCTATCATATTACCAATTATTTCCATCATTTTTATTCTAACCCCCTTTTTTCACTTTTTCAGGATAATTCTTGATATAATTTCATGTTTGATTTATTATTCAGCTTCCCTCAACCCAAGCAGGAATTGTCAAATGCTGATATCTGACATGATGCATTCTGGCAACCAGTTCCTTTTTCTTTTAAGAAAGTAACTACCATTTTGGGGGGGGGGCAAAAAAGTTTTAGTTTTTATTTTTTTTGTGACCTGTGTTTATATGACTATATTGGCTTATCATTTTGAATGATATATTGGCTTCATGTCATTTTGAATGATACCAGTCAAGTTCTGGAAACCAGCAATTTTAATTGTTCCATGCTTTGATTATCAAACACGTTGATTCTTTTCCACTAACAGCAGTTAATCAGATCCCATTGTTTTTATCATAATCCCATGTGCTGAGGAGTTTTGTTATTTAATAGTGGTTTAATCGTATCATTTAGTGCATTCAATGTATTTATATTGATTACCCTTTGCATATTCACACAAAAATTTAAAATATAAGTATTATCTATCAGAATTGGCATTTTAAGGAAAATATGCACACGCACTTTAAGAAATTTTTGTGTACAAAAAAAAAACTCCCCAAGTATGTATATTTCATATTTATTCAGTGATACTCCCAGTACAGGGTTCATTGTGTACATTTAGTTATGTCGGGTTGGTAAATACGACAGTCTTTTTTATGCAAACAGTTTTGTTCTGTCATAGAGAGAGAACAATTTTGTTTTGTTTTTACTCTCTGCAGTTTCAAGCCACTTGCAAATGCAGCCAAACGAAACAAATGCACTCTTTGTGTGTTGAACGGGAGTCTTGTGGGAATAGTTAGGACATCCCACAATTGTGTGATGATATGTACAAGAACAATCAAAATATCTCTGTTGATTTGGTATAAAATATATAATAGCTACTGATAACACATGTTTGAGTTTTAATTTTTGGATGCAGTCATAGGCAGGGGGACCCCCTCTCCCACTACCCCCTTCTACCTTTTTCCTGATCTTGAGTCGGCTTTATGTAGATGGCATTGTAGTATTTTCAAGTAAATAATTGACTGGGAAGTAAAAATGTTGCATATCTCGGCTTAAGAAAATCCATTCCCCTCCCATAAGACCTCCCCCCAAGGTTGCCCTAACTTTAAGACAGCAAATCTTACCAACCCAACCTCTCCATGAAAGTCATTTTATCATTTTGAACTAAAGAGCTATTGGAGACATTTTACCGTTTGCATCCCTTTTACAATTTCAGAACTTTGAGATGCAGATGTTTCAGAAATTTGGCTACACCATTCCCCCCCCCCCTCGTGTTCAATAACTAGGAAATCTTCCTGCACCACCCCCCACATTACTCCCTCCATATTCAGTAACTGGAAAAATTTTCTACACCATTAATCAAAACGATCGTTCCAAGAGAAAGTCATCTATAGAATGTCGTACGTTTGGAAACTGGAGCGAGATGGAGACAGGAGCATGGTCCCCTCCCATCAGGGAAGGCCTCCCCCGTAGGGAAACAATGGCTACGATGAAGTATGTTTGTTACTCCCCGCATCCTTTTGCGATCAAAGAGGGTAGATGCTTTGATAAACCCCAAATGTTCAAAGGTTTTTCAATGTAAACCCCTTACTTCAAATTTTCTCAAATGAAAATGTAAAATTTACAAATTTTCCTTTTGAACTAAAATTTTCCATAAAGGGAAAGTCCGGCATCCTTCCAGTAACCCGTCGCCTTTGTCGGGACTTCGAATTGGCAATATCTCCTTTTACACCGACACCCCGTGGGAGGCATCTCCATTTTTCCCTCTCCCCCTGCAGAACAAATTCTGGCGCCACCCCTAGCTTGAAAAGTACGTTGTCTACCTCACATAAGCCAGTGCACAGTAATAGGGCATGTGTACAACGCAGGCTTTGTAGAAAACTGCCATTTGGTGAGTGATTAAACAGCAACACTTTCGTTGAACTTTTTCAGTTGGTAACGATAATATATCTTTGTGTTGGTCTTAAATATTCAATGAACTTCAAACATGTTAGGAACTGGACCCCCCCCCCCCAAAAAAAAAACAGAAAAAGTTCACGTATATAGCCTGCTACTTCTTTGCAAGCACGTAGTTGCCCATTTCCTCGACATTGAGTCGAAAATTGATTTGTTAATTTCGACCCGCTTTCACGCTTTTTAACAAATTGCCAGTTTGGTAACAAGTTGAACGTGGGTACACTTTCTGTAACTTGCAAAAGAATGCGAAAAGTGATCAAACTCTGGCAGCGAAGTTAATTCCTACACCATCTTTTGCTCATTTGCATATAGTATGGGCATGGATCATGTGGGGGTGGACGTGTCCCCTCACTTTTTGGAAGGGGGACATCTTCAAAAAGTCCCCCCACTTTTCAAAAATGATGAAAACTACAACTGTGATGAACAGATGAATAAGGATTTAAAAATATAGAATAACAATTTACAATTTTGGAAGGGGAACATCTTCAAAAAGTCCCCCCCCCCCACTTTTCAAAAACGATGAAAGCTACAACTGTGGTGAACAGATGAATAAGGATTTAAAAATATAGAAAATCAAGTTACAATGATTCAACAAGAACAGTATTTTGTATGATAATAAATAAAGCTTAGGTACAAAAAAACGATTTGATCGTAGTACGAGTAGCGAAAAAAGAATGGATTGTGACATTTCTACACCCCGTACAGCTTGTAGCCAAATAATCACGCCAATCAATGTTTTCAAGCACATTTTATAGTATTTACAACTGTTTTTCGATAAGCGAAATATCTAAGAGCATATGAAAAAATGACGCGGTGTTTATTAGGTTGAACGTCGCCAGAACGATGATTTTTTAGGAATTTTTTATGATCGTACGTTTTGACTATACTTACTGAACATCAGCCAATACGATCACTGATTTTGGATTGAGACATGACGATGATAGGGTCTCAATTTTTTTCACTTGAAAGGTATAAATAATATAACATAGATTCCGAATTGACACTACATTTTAAAAGCTAAATTGCGCCCAAATATGGCACCATTTGCCGTATAGACACATTCTAATTTCCTTTTTTTCAAAGGGGTAGGGGTTGGCAGGGGTTGTCCCACTTCCATGTTTACGGTCTTTACCCATTGCTCGAAATAAGCGACAGCATCGTAGAGCTATTCCAAAATTGCTAACGCCGACGTCAAAAATGGCCGTGATCCCCTCGTAGTTTGCCGTCGGTTCTGTGTCACAAAATTCCACTCGCACTATTCACTAAAACTACTAAAACTTACTAATGCTAGTAAAGTTAAAGAAAATATTGGAAAGGTTTGTAGAGAGTTGACTACCATGCAGCCGTTGAAATGCGTTTGCCAACTGCAGGGACAAGGTGTACCACAGTGGTGTAATGAAAAGATTGCTATCAGTATCACCTCTATCAGACTTTCGAAAAGGCTCTGACACAAACAGCCCTTATCACTTCCATAACCAAATTTTATTAGACATGAGTAATCATTCTAATGGTATACATAGTCTAACAATTTACTGTTCACTTATTTCACGCAGTGTAGTTCTGATTTACCCCAAGGACTGAGTAAAAAATTCACTTCAGTAAGCAAAATTTTAAAAAAATTCCTAAAAAAGTAGAAATTCTTTGGTGATATATTCAAGTCAAATTTAGAACCAAATGTAGCACCGTTTTGCATCTAGCCCACCTTACGTGAGGAAAAATTTTCCAAAGGGGGAGGGGGAAGCCCCTCTCCTTAGATCCCTCCCCCAGGACAGCGATTGATGAAAAGTCCCCCTCCCATCTTTGGAGATGGATCCACTCCCTTGGCATATAGCATTAGTATTTCGCGTTAACATTCCGCTATACCATATGTGTTGTCATTGCTGTTTGGAAAAGGATTTATGGAAATGGTTTTGTGAGTGTAGCAGTTTGCATGAATTAAGTTGTTGAAGCACTAGACGAGCTGATTAGCGTCTTAAATCTTAATCACTACTCATGCTGTATTAAGGCATCACGCTGAAGTGAATGTATTTTTAGCCTTGAAGTCTTCAACAGAAATGAAAGTTTCACTTTTTACGCTTTCAAACAGAACTTCCCTGATTGTGCTTGGCAGTAAATTCGCCACATGCATAGTTTTCCGACTTCCATTGGCAATGTCAAACCAACCCTACTCCGCTAAAGAAATAACTTTGAGAACTGTCAATTTTTAATGAGATAAAACAGAGCATCGCTTTACGGCATCAAGTCCCCTTTGAGGAAAGTGAAAATTGTGATATTAATATCAGACTCTTATGGAGGACTTTAAGAGCTTCAAGCTTGAAGCTTCAAGGCTTAAATCTTGTCTGAAGTATCTTATCTTTCTTATGAACTGAACTATATAGATCATAAATGAAAGTAGGCTGCTTCTCTAATGCAAGAAATTTAAAAGTTTCTTTGAACTTTGCTTGTGGATGCCCACGATATTCCTGGTACATGCCATGGAATGGGGCAGATTTCACACGCATCGGTAGAAATTAGAGCAATCATCGTAAAATGTGTTTGGTCTTGGCAGGCCCGAAGCCAGACAAGGTACTTAAGTGAGGCGAAATGGCTTCCAGGGGGCGAAAAATTTTTCAGAGGGGGCCAAATGTGTAAAAATGTACTAATTCAATGGCAACTTGAAACTTTCTAGGGGGCAGAAAATTTTTCAAGGGAGCTTCTCCCCCTTGCTTCCCCTTGGCTACAGGACTGGGTCTTGGCTAGGCGCGTATCCAGCCTTCTTGGTGGGAGAGGCAAAATCATTTTTTTCCCAGCTGTATGTATGTGTAGGCTGCGAAGTACACTAAACTTATACACTGACATAGCCTATCAGAGGTATCAAGTACGCATGTAAAATATAAAATGATGCTTCCAATCAAGTAACTACTGTCAAGTGGACAAGAGGAACAATGCGAGGAAAAGCAGAAACCAGTAATGTGCAAGAACCAATGGACCCCGCCCCTAATCCTTTTCTCCAAAGCCACCATACGCAGTCGTTAAAGTACTCTTCAAGTGACCGCTCAATACGCTTCCTAACTCCTGTTCACCGGAGTTGATGATGTATTCGCAGCTTTTGTTTTTGCCTTGTATTCTAATGGGCGGTTTATTAAACAGAGCCCTCTATTCAATAATGAAGCTCTTGGGCGAAGAGAACAATTGAATGAACGTAGATTACCCCAACCTTTAACCCACTCTTAACCGTTTATTAATCTGCATGGCATAAATGTACTTCTCATTTGGTTATCTTCATATTTTTTTTTTAGTTTATGATTTTAACCCAAAGTCAATTTGTTTTCGATAGCCTGCATACGCGGTCTGATTTTAAATATTTGACTATCCCCTTTTGGGCTGGCCTGACTTATTTCAGATAAAAAATATATGACGAGCCCCTATAGGGGCTGGGCGAGTACTGTAATTCAGACCCTTCTAAGAAGATTGTTTTCTAAAAAAAAACTGCTGTTGGCGTTTATAAAAGTGTATTTAAAAACAAATATCCAAATGGCAATCAATCACGCAAACGTCGTAGTTCGCCCGGGTGGGGTGAGGTGGGGGGAGGGGGTCCTCGAGCGAAGCATTTCCAGGCGTAGTTGGCCTTCATGGTTTAGCGTCAAATGATCTGATGAGGCTCTGAAACAATGGTAAGTTACGATTTTGTACCCGATAAGTGTAACAGTAGAGCTATGATAAGATCATAAGACCAGAGAGCTGTTAGGAAGGAGACCCAACGTTCCACAGACACTTTGAAACAGACTTGTAGTGCGAGCACAATGTCATGAATACGAGTACAGGGGTAGTCTCTGTGATGTGAGCACGAGTATTGGTCGCAATAAATGTTATTTCTGTTAACTTTACCGCGGACTTTCCACATAACTTACATTTGAAGTTTGTTTCTAAGTGATGAGGAAATTTACCAAAATTGGGAAAAATGATTTAGGCTTGAACAATGTTTGGAGCAGACAACGCATCAAATTCGTAGTGACACAAAGGAAGTACATTACTTAAACTTTCATTAACAGTCGTCCAGTTAAAAATCTTTGATTAAAGCTTAGCACCCGTCGGTAACGAACCTCAGATAAAAGTATGTTTTACAAAGGCAATTGTTTCACGATTACTTGGGTGTGAAAGGGGCAGACTGGTATTAGGAAAGGGTTAGTCAACAAAGCTAAACAATAGCAATGCATGCTCGTCCGACTACTCGTTTTACTAGTGGTTGATATTTATATCACCACCCCTCCACAAACAAGCTATGTTACCAAAATTCTCTTTAACCTCGGACTATACTTAGCTGGAATTTATTACCAGAGCGAGTTTGCTGTGCCCCATCAGTAGATAATTTTAAAAACCAACTTCTAGCCCTTGACCAAATTCGTTGTAGATAGTCTATTTTCATCCAACTCCCTTAGCCCTAGTTTTTTTTATCAGCATGGGATAGCCTTGTCAGGCGTTTGTGATGCCTACAAGACAAGACAAGACAAATAACAAAGACACCTGTCAATCAAAGTTTGATACCTGAATGGGTTTAAACCATTTTCAAGTACTTATTGTCTGGCAGATTTGGTTGTTGTGTCGCCTTCCTAACAGCTCCCTGATAAGACTAAACAGGTGGAAATATGGCTATTAATATCCACGAAAACGAAGGCAAAATTCCCAGTATAATTTGAAGAATACGATTGACCCATGGTGTAGAAGCCAGAAGACTGAACAGGTGGTCACTAATGGCATACTTAGGGGGAAGGACATTAGACACCCCCTCACTGATACAGTTTTTCAATTTAATAATTTAGTATACATCAAAGTTTGAACACAAATTTTAGTACTTCAAAGGTAGCATATGTAGCACATGATTGCATGAAAGGACACCTAATTTTGCACACCCTCCGTTTAGCCCCTCCCCTTGGTCGGCTATCATAGAACATACAGCATGGCCCCTTGTGAAGGAAATCCTGGCACGTCACTCTTGGTCATGTTCAGATGGCCTTTTAGGAACGTAGCGCCACCAGATTAGCAAAACTCCTTCCAAATGTGTACTTCTTTCCACTATTAAGCCATTGGCTGTTCGGACTTAAAAGTTTAAGCAGGAATGGTGCGTTATAAATTAGGATTCACGAGACGCTTTTTCACGTAAATGTTTGTGAATGTGTTGCCTGTTGGCCTGTTGCATAGTATAAATTGGGTTCAAAATTCACTAAATACTGTACTTATTTCTGAAGCTAGCAAAAAGAGAAAAGTGACTCTTCTGGCTGCTTTTGTCGAAGGGAATGTTTATTTATAGATTAGTCAATTAGTTAGATGAGATTTAACGACACACCAACACGAATGCGTTATATAGTGTCAACATGATAAAAAAGTAAAGTTCAAATACGGTTTCAAATACGGTTCAAGTTCAAGTTTAGTTTCAAATACAGTTCAAATACGGTGAAATTCCTTCCCTTTAGTCGCCTCTTACGACAGGCTGGGAATACCGTGGGCATATTCTACAACCCCCAACCCACAGGGCGTTTATTTATAGGGTCCATTATCATGCTACAGGGCGTAGCGGTACTGGAGGGGTGGACACAAGGACTTTACACCACGATCCCCATCCCTTCTCCACTGAAAATTTTTCAGAGTGAATAATTACTCCCCTTCATGCAATAAAACAGTGCTAATGTTCCGACCAAGTTATCACTCACAGCCCCCGCGAAAGAAACGGTCCAACTGAAGGGCGGATCTAGCCTAACACTGAAGGGAAGGGCAGTCGATCAGATGGGCGCCAGATTCTAAAGGAGCCTCATGTAGTTAAAAATGCAACAATGTATTTATCCCAAAATCGTGGGGGCACTTTCCCCCTCACGATTTTGGGGGTGGATTTGTGCATACCCATTCAGGAAAACGAGCCCCTTGCCTCTTGGGAAGTTGTAATCATATGTGTAACTGTATTGCAAGCATAATTTCATTTATCAAAGTCTGTGTCCGAGATCCTAGGGCGCTATGTAGTAGGCATACAGTATGTACAGCGCCCCATGAAATTTCGTGCTGAAAACCACAGCATAAACATTGTTTTAGCTTAGCGGAATAATCTTAGTTACTTCTGATCAGCGGTATATGTCATGACAAACTTCTGTGCACCTGACTACGTGACCCAATAGACTAGAGCTGTTTATTATATCTGATCCATATAATTAATCCAGGGCTTCCAGGAGGCCCTATTCCGGTGTTTCCAGCCTTTAGATACCCTTTTATAACACGCAGATGGAGCAAAGAAAATTTTCGCAATAGATTTAGAATGTTTCTGTGGACTCCACTCACGTATTTTTGCCTAAACACGTTCCCCGAAGAGGAGGCAGTAAAGTATCAAAAAAGGATAGGGCTTCAGGAGGCTTGTTGACAACATACCCTTCTCTTAGACAACAAAGGTTTTTCTCCTCTTTCACCCAACCAAAAATTCACTTAATTATGAACATTTTCCAGCCCTATATGATCTGTTAAAAAATACCAGAAAGACAGCATCATTTTGCATCTAAGCAACCTTAAATTAACAAAAATTTCTCAAAGGGGGAGGGGGAGGGGGACATCCCTTCCCTTAGACCCCTCCCTCGGAAGGCCCTCTTTCACCCAACGAAAAAATTTGATTTCCCTAAACTATCAACATTTTCTCTCCATATATGATCAGTTCAAAAAATTATCAAAGAAAGAGCCATTTTGCATTTAAGCAATCTTAAATTAACAAAATTTTTTGGAGGGGAGAGGGACGAACCTCCCCTTAGACCCCTTCCCGGAAGGTCCTCTTTCACCCAATTAAAAAGGTAGAATTCACAAAATTATCAACATTTTATATCCATATATTATCAGTTTAAAAAATATACCAACGATAGCGCCATTTTGCATTTAATCAACCTTTAATTAACAAAAATTTTAAAGGAGAGGGGACGACCCCTCCTCTTTAGACCCCTTCCCAGGTAGGCCCTCTTTCAGCCAACCGAAAAATTAGGATTCACTAAATTATCAACAATTTTAGCCATATATGATCAGTTCAAAAAATATACCAAAGACAGCGTCATTTTGCATCTAAGCTACATTAAATTAACAAAAATTTCTCAAAGGGGAAGGAGGACACGTACCTCTTAGAACCCCTCCCCCAGGACAGCGATCACGTACTCATCCCATGCTTTGCCACCCCTATCAAAATACCCGGGCGCCGCCCCTGATTGTTTTATTCGAATTTGTCCCGATTGTGGCCTTTAGATACATACATTGTTTCTTTTAACTCCATCCGGCTCCTTTGGAATCTGGCACCCACCTGATCGACTCCCCCCTTCAGTGTTGACCTTGATCAGCCCTTGACACACATTCCTAATTGATCAAATTCATTTAAAATAAGCTAAGAAGAGTAACTCACCCATACGGTTGACACCCGGCACTCAGGCCTAAATGCCACTAACCAGTAACCACTCAACTTGCTAGTTAGGTGAAGAAGCCATATAATTATAAACATCTGTAGCAGAAAGAAATAACATAGCCTACGCATGGCCATACTCAGGTTGGTAGGATCACGGTCAAAGGATAAAGTTCCAGAGGAACTTCTGAATAGTGATTACAACTTGTAAGAATCTTTTCTTCTTTGTAGAGCAAATTTTGCAAACAACTGTCAGGAGTATCTGAGAATTTCA
>WURT03036854.1:3628-14976 GCA_009936505.3 Holothuria glaberrima
GAAAGACAATGGACTAATGCTTTATTTCTTCGTACAACATATATTTTACCATACTTAACCATCTCTCATCCCAGGTAGTTATGATACTAACACCTTCTCTGCAGTGCATGCTTCCCATATTTTATCATTTAAAATATAATTCCATGAAAAATTTACCACCAAATCTTTCTGATATGTTTTCAGGTCAGGAAGTGTGCACTCAACAGGTTTAGAGAGGAATATGTGTACTTCTGAGGTCCATGTCTGTAGGTTCTTTAGTTTACTATCAAATTTCTGTTGTTGTTGGACTGTACTGCTGTCTTGTACATAGAACTGTGAAAAGACAGTGAACAAAAACTATACATCATAAACATTGCCAAATATTTAACTTACCTGACTGGGAGTACACCGACAGCCTTGACAGGGAAGAAGAACTTTCTTCAAAACAACCTTACAATCCATCATATGATCAAATCATGACTTTACAACTATAGGAAGATCTCTCTCTCTCTCTCTGACTCTGGGGGCTCTGAGGCCCTATTTGGGGATGATGTACACATTTACCCACAAACAGCAACTTGGCTGCTGCTACCTGACTGTAGTTACTAATGACAGTGTAGTGTCTGTTTGTGTCAAGCAGGCCAAATGGTTCTTAATGACAAGACATATAGAATCAGTTTGGAAGATGAAGTGTATATGATGGGTCTCCAGAGCAATTTGTTTAATCAACACACATTTTTATAAACATCTCCTTTTCAAATGCTACATTTGGGTGTTTACAAAGAAGCAACTCAGTAAACTTAGCTTAACAGTCAGTGTCTGAAGTGGGGCAGCGACAGTCGGTGTAGAGAGACCCAGGTGTTACTTCAAACATACCAACCTACCATTAGCAAAGAAAGAAAACCTTTGCCTCCCTGTCAATCCGTTTTGGAAATGGCGCTCCCTTTCTATATACTGTACAGAAGAAGTCGGTTCAAAGAATTCTTCTTCCTCAATACTACCTTACGCCTGTTGTATTGCCCTTGTACAAAAAGTTCATACTTCCACAGGTGTATGTGATTTTTTCCAAAGGAGAATGAACCCTCTTACCCCAGAATAACCTGTACTACCCAAGAATATTGCCAAACTTTTTTCCAAACTTTTTTCCAAAATTAGGCCAAGAAAAAGGTGTAGCCTGAACTTGGAGGGTGCTGCAGCACTGGCTTACATGCCTTTCCTAAGAAGACATAGATCTCAAATTTGTGCAAGTGGGTCCTGTACATCAAAAAGGTAACAGATCTAAAAAGATACACTTTCCCCAAAAGACTCCCCTTCCTTCCATGTCAACCCTTCATTTTGCTTGGGGAATACTAATATTTATGAAAATGCCACTTTTTGTGGATTTTGTCAGCTTACTATGTCCTCATGAGAATCAATCTAATTTTTCTATATCAAATACAAAAGATTTGAAAGTCTGATTGACTGAAGCAGTATGAAACATTTTTGAAAACTTAAGGAAGTATTAAAAATCCTTCCATCTGATTGTACCTGATTGATTAAGTATTGCACCTTTTAATATTCTTTCGTATGTAGTGCCAAACATTACAAATGTAAAGTAAAACCATCATTTTTAACATTATTACTAAAGGGATAATAAAGAAAACTGAAAATTTTGATATTATTCTGCTTGAAAAGTGCAAAACAGAATGAAATAATAATCAACAAATCCTTTGCTAAAGGCAACTTACTGCAATTATGGTACTTTTTCTATAAAAAGTGGCACATATGAATTATGGAACATCTGCTTAATATAAAATTAACACTTTTGTCTCTTTATCACAAATAATTTCACAAGTATCATGTAAATTCTAAGGAAACAAAGAACTAGAGCACCAACAGTACAGAAGCTCAAACCTTTCAAATTTCAATCCATGCCAAAATTTGTAGTAAGAAGATAATATCTTTAGTGGCATTTTGGTACATTCTATACTATACCATAAACCCCAAGTAAACAAGGAACCCAGTTATAGAAGGGCTCAATTTTTGAGGCCTTACTAAGAGCCACCCTGCTTAATACTTTTGTACAAGTAATCAAGAACAAGGGCACTATAGGTTCCTTTCACTGACGGACCCTGAGTGAACTTTAAAATTAGGAACTTTAAATCCTGGTCATTATCATCACCAACAGGACTGGAAATATAAAAGGCTGTGGAGGCCACAGGCTTCATATTTGTGGCAATGGCCTTGGTGCCCGAAAAATGGCATACTTTTCAAGGCCATGGCACCTTGGTCTTGATGCCTTTCCTAACAAAATGCAACCCAACATATGCCAGATAACACAAAATTTATTATTTGGCCTTAGTGCCCTTGAAAATACATGTTTCTTAAAAACTAACATGAAAGTGGCTTTACCTTCATGATGATTTATTTCAAGCCCTGCTTTGATTCTTTGAAATGCTACTACTTTCAACAAACCCAACATTCCCCACAGGATTTCCATTAGTTTGGCACAAAACCTTCAATACATCTACTGTTTCATATACATCCATCAATCTTGCAAATTTTGCCTCAAAGTGACCTTCCAAATGTTTAGCACTTTATATTTCATCAACTACATCTTCTAATTTTCATGTAAATCAAACAATTGCAAATTTTACATCCAATGACCCCTAATGACCTCAAAATGGCTTTCAATTTTTCATAGTCAAATGATAATTACATCAACCAAGTTTGGGTGCAATCCTGATTTAGGTTACAGTAAGTTATTAGAAATCACCGATTTTGAACTCAGTCCCTGGTGACCTCCAAATGACCTTCATATTATTTAGCATCAATTGGTGATTACACACACCAATTTTGGATTCTATGTGACTTACAGTAACAAAGAAATTCCAAATCAAACACTTTTCCCCCTTTTGACCTCTAATGACCTTTAATAACCTTGTATAACAAATATGTGTACATCCTGAAAGAAGCACAACATACTGAGCAATAAGCCCAACTTTCACAGACATAAGACATTAGGTCTTTTGGGTGAGAGAAGATACATTTTTGAAATTTTCACACATGATTAATTAACAAGTACATTGCTGATACCAACGTACTACATGATTTAAAGTTGAATACCCAATTAACAAACAAATAATCAACAACAAACAAATAATAGACATACCTTTCCTTTTTCAAATACATCTTTCCATCTTTGATCAATCAAGAGCATTTGCTGTCGAATATCAGAGGCGACATCCTCACGGCATGTCTGTGTGAGAACTTTTCCAGAAGCAGTGTACTGCTCTAAGCAATCAGGGAAGTCACTAAAGAAGTTCTAAAAGCATAAAACAAACATAGAAGTTTTGAGAATATATTTTGACAGCAAAAAGAAAATGAATGAAAATCTAGAATCATGACACACTACCACAGTTTATAAAGAAAATAAGTTTTCAAAATCTTGTTTCATAGGATAAAGAAAACTCCAAAACAAATGCAACCATGTACAACATTGATACCCACAAACAACAGTTTCCTAAAATCAGTTACTAATAAATCAAACCTACAAAAAGCACAGTATAGAAGTTTTGATCAGAAAAAAAACATAGCAGCTTGAAAAAAATATATTTCAATTCACCTGGGTGCTTCTGCAGACTATGGCAAGTAAATGAAAGTTTACAGATGTCAAAAATGTTAAGGCCTGTATACTGCTACATAATAGGAAGAACTAAAAATGATCATTTACAAATACACACTGAAAATCAATAATTATAAATCAGACAAGGATGTAAAAAGAAAAACAATTACAAGTGACATATGATATTTCTTTCTCCACTCTGCCTTAAATTCTCCTGCCACTCCCCATCCCTTCCCTCACCTCCCACCTCGCATGTAAATCTATACCTACAGTATACATACGAAACCAATGAAACACTCAAAATGGAGAAGCCATTCTCTTTTGACCACAAAATATTGTTAAAATATTACAGTGAGTTTAAGCAAAGACTTATATTTGATATGTGAAGAAGAAACTATACAAATATTCTAGTGGAATTTACAGTAAAGTCCTACCTGTGGTTCTCAAGTTACGAACAGAAGAAGTTACATATTTTAGCACCCTAACTGAACTTTAAGCAAATGAAAGTGATGTCACTTCCTTATGTCAATAGCATTTCAACAGGTTTTCTTTGGGGGGGAGAGGGGGGCAGGGAGAGGGGTTGATTCTATGGCTTTGAGCTTGAACCAGAGAGAAAAATGAGCTTCCCACTGGGAATGTAAAGCATGAAATTTAAAAATTTACATACCTCTAATATACTTATGGAAATTATTTATAAAAAAAATAATACAAACATTAGATTATATATTACTATTAAATTCATTATGGAAACATAAAACCATGGAGGAAAAAATTGTAAAGTTTGAAAAACAAAATGGTGTTAAGAAAAGTGGGGTTATGATGCCATGTGTGCTTGCTTGAGGTTCACTCTAACTTGAAATCATTATAACTTATTGGCCATTATCTGGAGAATCACAATCAAGAACACTTGTCTACAAATTTTACAAGAATGCTCAGCTCAAGTGCCCTCTATTGTATGAAAACTACATTTAGGCCAAAACACAACATTTCAATATACTCTACACAGGCTATAAACAGTCAGTGTCATTAGGATGGTCTCAGATATAACTGAGAATCTGGGTTTCCTTAGGGTCAGTACATCAACAACTTCACTTCTTGAAGTCAAGAATTGAAGATAGCGGTCCCATACTGGGTCCTACAATATGTTGCCATACAACACAATGGTTTGATGGGGGAAGAGTGGGGGTGGAAGATGGGTAGTGGTGGATGCTAGATAGGGTGAAAATATGGTATCTTGATGTAATATTGTACCTTTATTATAACCCATCACTTGATTACTGCTAATTAGTTTGCCCCATACCAGAAGCATTAGGGCAATTCTGAAATAGTGACAATACAGTGCAGCTCTTTTAATACCTCCCCACAGAAACCTAAATGACATTACCCTAAGCAAACCATAGAAATCAAAATTTTAAGATGCACAACTAAATAAGTTGTTTGGTAAAATCCAGATTAGAATGGGCATAAGGAAATCCTTCCAAATTGGCAGGAGTAAACAGATGGCATGGATTTTCAAGTATTTACTCCTTAATGAGACTGAAAAATAATTCTCAAACAAGGAATAAATTTGAAACTGTGAAATAACATAACAATGTAGTGCTCCTGTTCCCATAGTATCTTACTTACTCAGTTCTCCATTTATGGAAAAATCCTACACTAATTTCTTTTGAAGCAGACCACTAAATCATCACATGCTATTTAGCCACACTATGAAAGCAATTCGGTACCTTGCTGTACAGATAATGCCAGCTGCATTTACTATCACTGAACAGTACTTTATCACCATACCAACAACCACAATAACAAAATTCCCACGTGCGATACTTTTAGTTATTTAAAAAAAGACTTTTCAGTATAAATTCTAGACTGGAACAAACAAAAGAAATGTAATTCTCAAAGGCCAAGCATTTAATGCTGACTCCGTAGAAAATAAGTAGTAATTGTATCGTGTGTGTATACAAATCAAGTGTGTTTACACAAAAAATAAAAATTCTGTACCACTTGTTTTACTAAGTAACAAATACTATCGATTACAACAAAACTACTGATATGTGTGTGACAACCGAGGTACCAGCTCAAGCTACACATATCCACTTCACACCTTTAGTAAAAAGTTTCTAACCATAACCTATAAACAGGTTGCACAATGATTGTGATCTCCCAAAAACAGAACCAATGAAAGGATATTGACCTAGATAGAGTAAAGAGCATGGACAGGTGTAATAGATGTCAAAAAAAGTAAGATACTTCAGAGCTTTGAACTGCTTTACTTGTAACACCAAAGAACAATCACAACTGGAGCAAAGGTTTCTTAAATCTTACCACAACTTTTTTCACCAAATATTTAGTTTCTTCTTCTAGTTAACCAATCAAATCATTGATTCTTATTTCATTCACACCATCATATTCTTCATGACCCTTCATTGACATCAGCTTCCAAAACTGACTATTAATCAGACTTTTCTGGTAGCTGTTGCATCTATACTAGCTAGCACAAGCAGCTCCAAAGTTTAATACAAATATACACATTAAACACAAAGTACCTCACAGTATATCCTTAGATATGTTCTTTCTGCAATGGCTCTAAGGAGTAACTGCTACCTGTTCCTGGATATTTGCAAAACAGGCACTCCTGAGAACTCTTACAACTCATAAAGTTTGCTCCTGTATTTACGTTTCAGCTCCCTGCCAGGATATGAATTGTGTGTAACTCAGCCCCTCAGAAGTAAAGTCAACATGAGGTATTAACAGTCCCTATTCACTACCACTTTTACAAATGCCTGAGACAATTTGTTTTACAGATTTGAAAAAAATGTGGCCAATTTTCTCCTCAGCACTTAGATATTTATATTTTTACATACTTTTGGCTAATTCCATTACAGTCAAATTATGTATACCAGGATATAAATAGGAAAGAAAATCTACAGAGAGTGCGACTGTAAAATTTCTTGCATCAATATTTACCCTTGTCAAAGTTTTCATGCAAGGATATGAAAGGTCAAGTTTTATCAAAATATGAAAATAGTAATGGAGTTCCTTTATGGCCTACGTTTAGTCCTGCAAATATTTATGTGCTGCAATGTCAGGCAATTGTTGACATAACAATGATAATAAATCACTCTATGTCACTTTAATATTACCATTTATAAATTTATTATATTGACGTAACATGAAGCAAACAGTTTTGTCTTTATAAGTGGGGGCGCACTTTAAAAATAGCAACACATCAGTACATTTTTCCAATGTTTCAGTCTGTTTATGAAAAAACATCCAAAAGAGACATATTCCAAAGTATCCATTAAACTAAACTATACAGTCAGCCCAAACTTCCTTTGACACATGAACCAAATGTTACAATCCTCCTCTTATTTTTATTGCAAGTATTTTCATATTTCAGAACATAAAGGTGGGATTGCTGAGGTAAACAAAAGGGTTGGTTATTTTACATAAATTTAACACTTCAGTGGCAAAATTGTTGTTACATGATTTATACAAGTCATTCATGAATTAGGATACCCCCTTTTACTAATTCAATTTGAGGTGACTGCACTTTCCCTTTAAGTATGTTGTTATTTCATCACATGATCCTAGTCCAAACTAAAACAATGGCACCATCAAAAGTTCCAGTAGACCTTTCTACAAAGATCTGGTAACTTCACCTGATTGACAACTTGTAAAAAAGAATGTTGCCTGTTACAAATTTCATAACATCGGCCACCATTAGGTGCCCTGCCCTGCCCCCCCCCCCTTCGCTTTCTGTTGCCATAACAATACCAAGGAAACTCTTCTCCTATCATTTTGGTTACTATGGCATAATTTTCACAATTTCAGTGGAAAGGATATACCAACTTAACCATTTTTATCACCTGTGTAGGCCTGCTAAAATTTTAGACAGAATCTGTTCTGCAATCTATAATAGTGTTGGAACGATTATCGGTATTTACCATCAGTATAACGATATTCCCTGTTTTCATCATGTATCGGTATCAGCAAAATTTACTTTAATGCCGATATTACCATTTAATACTGATATTACAGTACTGATATCTATCGTCCTATATGTCATGAAAATGTTTCACTATTTGAGTATTTTTGAATGCAAGATCCAATATTTGACATCAAGATGAAAGGACACTTCATCGTCGTGCCCCATAGCCTATGGTTGGTCGCAGAATGCTTATTTCCCAATTGTCGGTATCCTATTGGTTCATATTGAGGACTGAAATATCAGTATCAGTAATATCGGCTTCTTGCAATATTGGTGCAACACTAATCTGTAATGCCATAACAGAGAAATTTGCACTGTGGGTTAAAGGTCTTGTTTTTACCCATAACATGTCTTTGCCAGTACAAACTTACGCACAGTTCTTCACTTTTACCCATATAGGACTCCCTCTGTTTGTTTTTTATTTTACACAATATATCATTACTCAGACACTGTGACCACAAGCCTTCAGCTTTCCAACTTAATGTCCAATGGTTAACCATCACAACAAGTTAGATGGCAACTGATTTTTTTTTTTTTTTTTTTTTTTCCACATCAAAGAAGGTCACAGTAAGATTGGGAAAACCATAGAGTGCTCTTGAATGAAATGATCACATGCACACAGCCCATACACAAAGCACTGATTGAAATGAAAGTAAGATGAATTGGTCTGAACTGACTTCAAACTGCCAATAGCTAGGTCTTACTGTCTGAGACGCAACACCTATCATCCATTTCACTATTACAGCTTTTATCTCAACAACTTGCACTACTTTTCATAAAGATGCGCTTATGATACCAGGCTCTATAATGATATTTTTTACACATTCATGATAATCATCTTTACCTGATCAATATAACCAAGGATTTTCCAAGGGCTACTTGTCCCTTCCTGCTCAATGTTACCAAAACAGAATTCACTTATACATGTTGGTTTTGGCAGTCTTTCCCCCCTTCTTACAGTCAAATACCTGCCCAAAACTATCTGACCCCAAATAAGTAATTTAAAGGGAAATAATGCGTTTGAAATGCACCAACATGGTATAAAAAGAAAATATTTTAAACCATTAGTAAACCGTTCAGTCTCACCAATAAACTCTACCAATAGCTTTATCTCCTCAAAATATTATGCATTACAAGACTAGCGAATGTTGCATCATTTGAATTTTTGAAAGTTTGGGTGAACAAAGTACTTTTGTGCAACAAATAACAGAATTTCTTCCTGTGAGAACTTTTTTACTTGAAAAGAAAGCTACTGTACTGCCTCAGTTTGAATTGTCTATCATTCTGTATCTAATAATATTGGTTTAAAAAATATGAAAATTTTCTGTAAAATAAATGCAATATTTCCCTTTAAGGCTTTCTTATCACAGGTATCTATAGTTGATATATAACAAACCTCAGAACCCTACATGACACTATAATAAATACAAGGAATAAAATTACGTAAAAAGAAAATACCTTACTATAGTTATGACTCTTCTATACTTTCTTACCCATCCCTGATAAGGCCCTCGTACTCCATCTTCCTACACCTCCCCCTCCAATACCACCACACTGGAACAATCAATAATAACAGTCCTACACCTCTGTCTTGCACCTTGACAAAAGTACTACTGACGCCAACCATCCTCTCTTTACGAGATGTAAACACCACTCACAAACAATAATACATACTATACTTTCTTCCATGCAACCAAGAGACGACATGATTACAGCAAACCCCTTGTAGGTACATATTAATCCAACACAGTGTGAGATGAACTGAACTATGAGTGGAATTTTTTATTTCCAGATGTAAACACATAGTTAACACATAGGGTTGCCACACTATACTCCATCACATTACACACTCATATCACAGTACCAATCATAAAATTGATACAAAGAGGTGTATAAGCACACTGTGAAGGTGTATCTACTGTGGAGGAACACCTGCAAGACTAGTGTACTTCACACAAGTTCACTGGCTCATAATATGGGGGCCAGTTACTAACTACATACCTGAAAAACCTGTAGTATTTGCACTGAGAGAAGCTACCAACAAAATATATTTATCACACTAATGGCCTTACAGAAGATGAACTCAGAAACTACACAAGTTTTACCACTAATTGCCCATAGTTTAGAAAAATTGCCCATACAGCCTTTCCAGAACTTCTGAAGTTAATACAAGACACACAAAAGAAACTTAAATCTGTGAATAGACCTACCCTACGAAAACTAAGGAAGGGATAATAACAGGGTATTTTGATTATCTTAAGATACAATATATCACTTAATTTATGATGGGTGCGGGGCCAAGCATGTCAAAAACTTAACTTTTTACCTCATGTTACATTGCAAAATAATAAATTTTATTTGGTCTAAAATTTCCTCCTAATGTCCCTTGCCCTTCCACTTCCTTTCTTCTCCTTTATATTTATTATTTCTGTAAATTCAGTTAGATTTCCAGGGGCAGTATGTGCACATTTACTTCACTTACCCATTTTCATTGGGATACATCCCACTCCCCACCCACCCCACTTCTTTCCCCCTCTCCCAGCACTGCAAAAGAAAGATACCTATTGTATAGGGAAGGAATATACCCATCACACTTGACTTCATGAAGATTAATGTTATATAACCTGGTGTAAGAATTGTTTCCATTAGTTTACAGCTGGTTTGCTTACCCCAAAGTAATCAGTCCTTCCATCTTTTATTATATTTGGTCCAGGATGTAAAATTTGTTTTAAGAGTTAATTATTTCAACTGACTTAAGGCCAAAAGTATAGCTCTCTTGCTTCCATTTTATTTGTTGCCCTACTTTCATGTAGGGTTTCCTGTGAACTGAACCTACTTTAAGAAGAATTAGTCTTAGTTGCCTCCCCTCCTCACATATCAAAGTTTTTTTTTTAACAAAACCTGCTGTAGTACCAATGATGATTGAGACTATTACCAGTGGCAGGAAAGAGTACCTGAAGCATCACACAATACTGTCATCAAAGTACAGTACCTTAATACCAAACTCTGATATAACAATCCCTATGATCACATTCCAGACATTGAAAATACTTTCCAAAATTACAGCAACTTTTTTTTTCACTTACCACTTTCTCCTTTGCATTTCCAACTATAAGCATCTCCTCAGCTTCACTCAGCCATTTCTGTAAGCTTAACACAAGTTTTCCATATTCATCCCATGTTTTCACAACTTTTTCCATCATTGGTTTCACACTCTGTAGTTCTACTGTCAGAGAATCCCTCTTAGAAAGCATGTTTTTCTCAAACTTTTCAGCAGCCCTCTTTTCCTCAGCTAAGAAGACATGAAAGATAACAAAGAATTGTGAGGCTTAAAAGCATTCAAACAACTCAATGTCTTGAATGTTCTCAAGCAAAACATTTCCTCTGAGAGTCATGTTATATTATCAACTTATAACCATATCCCAACAGTGTAGTAAGCTCAGTAGGGAGGTGTATTTTGACAACCCCTTTCCTCCAAGGACCAACATATCTCATGCCTACGAGAGTGAACTCCATGTTCACATAAGTACTCATCTTACATAAAATGCATACACCATGCAACCAACTGATGTCAAATATTAACCTGTATTTTAGTTCCAATGAGATCAAATTTCAGGCTTCTGATTGTTTACTAAAGAGTAGTTCAGCCAGCCTTGACAAATCCATTTCATATAGGGATGCACAGGATACAAATTTTTGGTTCCGGCCGGAACCGGATTTTGCCAGATAGTATTTCAAATCCGGCCGGAACCGGATTTTTTCACTTGTAAAGAGAAA
>WURT03036887.1:0-14975 GCA_009936505.3 Holothuria glaberrima
TGAGTTGTGATACAAATTCCTCAACTTCAAGCATTAACCATAGTTTGATGTTTACGGGTCAGTCATGAAGCAGAAACTTTTGACTTTCATTATACCTTACGTTCATAACAGCCAGGAGGTGAACTTTCTAGGACAAAAGAATAAGATGACTAAAGCTTTTTTTTTTCGTATAGATGTAGCCCTTTCCCTACAGTATCTTTCCAAAAAAAATGATTTGTGTATGGTAGTTCTAAGTTTAAACATGTTTTAAAGCTTCTAATTACATGGTGGCTATCAATGTCAAGTGAAAGGTGTTATTTTGGAACACAAATTGTGATACGAAAGAACCAATATCTTTCTTCACCTGCATGTTCAGAACAAAAGCAAAAGAAAATGATAGGTTTTTTCATATTTTGACTTAATAAACCCCTTAACCGCCTTTCCTAAAAATGATTTGGGTATGGAATTTTTAAGCTTAATCATGTTTAAAATTCGATAACTGCACGGTGGCTATCAATGTCAGGTGATAGATGTTATTTCAGGACGTCGATTGCGGTACGTTAGAAATAATATATGATTCCTTGACCTGCTAAGTTTTCTCAAATGTTTTTTATACATAATAGCAATACGCATCGCTGACTGTAGACTTGATAAATACATTCGTTCATTCCATATGAAAAGGTACGGATATAGTATGCTACACTTTTCCTTATTTTGGTTGCAAGGACTTTAACAGTCTCAACACATGACGCGATACCATATTACGACTCAAATCGGGTGGTTCTAATTTTTCGAGACCATATGGCACTTTCGTCTGACCAATCTTCCTCAAATGGTGAAGATGAGGACCATAAAAATCCAGACTTTTCACAGTTTGTAACGTTCGGTTGGGAGCGCTGATGCATATATAACCACAGTGACTGCACAATGTTAATACAGCGTTAGACCGATCTTTCAACTGGACACTTTTTTTTTGCAACTGGAAAGCAATTAAGTAAATGTCATTAGTCTTCGGTGCTTTTATTTATCTTTTGTTTAAATAAACTTGCTTTGTAGTTACATATGAAAGAGCTTGATGTTGTAATTCAAATATAATGTAAACATGAAGAAAATATCAACAAGACTTCAACTTAGCAAAGACGGTAGTCAAATTTGCGATAATTTTTCAAGGAAACTAATAAATTCATTGGGGCTTGCAAGAACATGCTTCCTTGTTTGCGGCACACTAAGGCTTTTTACCGCTTTTCCCCAAAAATCTTTACCAACTAATTAAAAGTAAATAAACAAATGATTGGTGACACGTCACTCCCTATAGTCCTTGCTATAGAAACACACACCCACACAAACAGGAAAAATAAGACTTATCATAATCTATCAACCAGGAAAATAAAACTGATTGTTTGGAAAAGCATCAAATAAAATATTTTGCAGAAATAAGCTGTCTCCTGCACTGTAAAAACAAGTGTTTACAATTTGAACACATAATAAACGCCTATCTGTAACAGCTTTTGAACGCGTCAAGACGTTTACACTAAACACGTTTATCCGTTAATGTTAAACGCTAGCGTTTATAATCTTAAACAGTGTGTTTATCCTGTTAAAGTTTTCTTGGCCGTCACTCTTCATTGCTTGTAAACTTTTTGAATAAATACTGGCGTTTATGTCAACTACTTTCAACATGTTCACATGTAAACACATTGTTAACACTAACGTGTTCTTTTAAACGGTTGACGCGTCTCTGTAAACGCGTCAAGCGTCCACATTTTTTACAGTGCATTATTGTTTTAAAACTAGACGATATTTTCCTTCACGTATGCAGACCTGTGTTAATCGTAAAGATTAAAGCGTAGTAAACCAATTGTGTTCATTCTTTCGAAAACTTAATAATTCAAAGCTATTCAAGAATATAATTATCGTCTTAATACACACAAGCTTTCATTCTGTCTAGCTACTAATATCAGCTCAGAATGATTTAGTAAATATAGAGAAGTACCTTTGCAGTGAGGTTTGAGCGCCGCTGCTTGTTTACAAACGTAATTACTTATTTTTCACAAAGCAAAACAGAACACTCTTTCCCTTTTCTCGTGTTATTTACAAAGTATTAGATTCCTGACACGGAGAAGCTGTGACGATCGTCAGGGCGGGATATGGTTACCACAGCCATTTCCTTTTGGGGGACAGAATTCCTATGAGGGACGTATTCAGGGAGTGACGCTAGGAAAAATCTTTACAGTAAATTGGTAATGCCATCCGATTTAGCTTTAACTTTAGAAAGGCATTCAGGATCAAACGAAGCAAGGACACCCTTATCAATCCTACTTCTGCTTCGGGACTGCTATACCTCCTTAAGTGTATCTCTCATATGAGAAACTTAGTTTTATGTTCTTGAGCCACGAGTGAAACTTGGAACCATCCCACGAACAAGTAGTTTTCTGAGTACTTTTAGATTGTTAAAGTAAAGACGTGGGGTTGTGTTATCTCCTTTCACGACACAGTAGAGATTAGTCTGAGATAAAGGTTTTATTTAGCAGGTAGCGGTAGCGGTAGGTGCATCAACGTCACACACCTAACACACTTATTATCATTGAGGTTACTCTAAAAGAAGAGGCAAACATTTCGGAGCTTTACTTAATTTTCAAAAAACCATAAACTGTTTGTGATACCTTCATTTATGAAACGTCTAAGATCCTTTAAAGGTGTCCCTTAATAGACGAACAACTGTCCAAAAGACACGTAAAACACGATCTACCAATATCATTATTTTTAAAATAAATTCCGACCGAAGAGGTTAACGTTCTTAGTGTTCAAAGTAATAAGCTTCCTTTTTAAAAAGTCTGTAAACTTTTTTCTATTATCCCTAGTTTCTTCCTACTAGCGACTAGATAGTTTCTCATTTTAAAAAATGAATTACCGCTTACTTTCAGGATTTTTTTTTTTCGATCACACATAGCCTATTGCAAATCGTTGTTCATCAAAGAAGTTATCTTGGATGAAACAATTCAGACTTTAAATTTACAAAATGATGATATACAACCATCATGACATCAGGGGAGTGCAATTTCCCAGTGAAAACTGTTGTCATCCGTTCTACCCCTTAGTTACAAATGAGAGTGTATAAATAAAGAAATAAACCAAAGCTATAACGATGTTTGCTTTATCTTTTCATAGAAATTAACATTACATTCGGAGATTTGTCCCTTTCTGTTATGTTAGGATACATTTTACGATGTTTCAGCATATGGACATTTCATTTTGAAGGCAAAACAGTTAACTGACTTTTTGTGCAATCTAGAAAATCGTCATCAAGCTTCCTGAATAGTAAAGAATCTTTCAAAAGGAGTCGAACATTTTGACGACTTAACCAAACGGCTTCACAATCGTCTATTAGAGATGAATTAACACACCATTTTTAACCTGAAAAAGGCTAGTATGAAACTGAGTCTTACTTGGGATGAAAACGGCCACCGATCCATCAAGAGTTATATAGTCATGAATCAATGTGGACTAACGGGCCTTCGTATTGACCGTGATACCAGAACAATTGACAGGTGTACTTGAATTGGGATACATCTATAAACTAAAGGAATTTCTTTGAAAATGTAAGCATTTGCTGCCTTATTTGGTCATGAAAACATGAGACTTCCTGTATATGTAGGTAATGTATCCACCTGTCTCACTCTTTTCGTTCCACGAGGATAATCCTCACAACACCAACTGCACATTATCTTTGTATACAGTTTCAGTAACTAAGTTAATTTTATGATCAGGGAGGTATCCCTGGTATGACTGCAATTCACGCAGTGAACTGAAGCCCACATCATGTATAAACTCAAACACACAAGAAAAATTTTCCATATAAAGCGATCAACTTTTACAGTCTTGACAAAATAGGGCAAACAAATATTGCAGGCAATATTCGGCCAATAGATTTATTGATTAAACAATAGTGTTTAATAGTATTTAGAGACTACTTCTAATGTGGCTGTTGTAGAATGTTGAGCGACTCGAAAACGAGTCTCAAATTGTTTCTAAAAAGGGTGTACCTCGTATTTATGACAAAATTCCACTAATCTATGACATTTTGTTTCACTGAGATTGTACTGAAACAACCATCTCATAGAATCTATATCACGACTTCTACAAATGCTTTGAAAGCAGTCTTTCCTTATAAATTACTAAAAGCGCTTTTGCAATTAAGCAAAGAAGCATGGATTTATTATTGATAAGCACATATTGTAAAGGATTAAAAAAAAAATGTTCAGATAAAGGCTTATCTACACCGTTTTCGCAAGCGGGTGGACTGGGTGGACAATATTCAGGGGCCCCAAGAATTTAGGGGCCCCAATCAAACTCGCAAAAAAATCTCATAAAAAACGTAACTTTTCCTACCATCTAACCACCCAATACAGACCCGAAAGGAACCACAAAACTGTTAACAACTGCAGAACTGCTTTTGAATTGCCCGGCATGAATGATATACGGGATTGAACCCGGATCTGGTGAGTGCAAGGTCTCACTCTTATCCCATACGTTCCTGTTGAGACTGAGATATGATGCCATAGATTTGCGGGGCCACTCGCTGTCTTTTCCATTGGCCCGGAGGGTCCTGCTAAGCCGCTGCTTATCTGACATATCTATAGTAAAGATTGGTGTGCCTCTAGAGTCAAGAAAATGCTGTATAATTTTTTTAATTTCTTTCTGAAGGCAAAAGGAATCTATGCAATTACGACGGAGACTGTGTGTGTGTATATATATATATTGTGGCGCTTGGCTTGTAAACACGATATCTAAAAAAAGCAATAATGTTATAATGGATATTTCCCATACTTGAAATATATAATAATCATATTGGAGGAAGATCCCTATTGTTTTCGGTGGAGGTGAAATGTCATACAAGATTAATAGAGGTCAAAAACCGAAACCCTTGTAAACATGATATATATATATAGATATATATATATATATAGTAAAGATTGATGTGCCTCTAGAGTCAAGAAATACTGAACATTTTTTTTAATTTCTTTCCGAGGCAAAAGGAATCTAAATCTAAAAACAATAATGGATATTTCCCATACTTGAAATATGTAATAATCATATTACACTCCCCCTTTTGGAATTTTTTGGTAGCTCTGAAGATACAGCCGACTATGAGCCGGACGATTTTGCGAATAAATTTAAGGAAAGTAGTACTTGGACACCACCATCGGGCAGAGACCTCCACCTAGAGTCGTTCATTTCAGCAGTCCAGCAAGAAATGAATGAATTTGCTCCTCCCATGTACGTAAAGGACAACCGTAACATTGAAGAAAGGGAGGCCCTACGTAATCTTCGTAAATGCACCGACATTGTCATCAAACCAGAGGACAAGGGTTCGTCTTTGTTGTTATGGACACATCTGAATACATAAGGTCAGCTATAGCGGAACTTAGTAACTCGAAATTTTATGTTAGAGAAAGTCAAGACTTAAACTTTCACACTGAACTCAAAGTGAACGCTGTCGTCGATTTAATGTATAATGAAGGTGAAGTTGATAGTAAAGTGGCCACTTACCTTAAGCCTTCTGGCACAAAAACATCTAAGTTTTATATCCTTCTCAACGCACAAAGAGCGTGACCATCAGGGCTTTCTTAAGATCAGGCCGGTGATTTCGGGTAGTGGGTCTCCAATTGAAAGCTCTCCCAATTTGTTGACCATTTCATCAGTCCTGCTATGCAAAAACTAGATTCCTTCATTAGAGATAGCAAGGATGCTCTTAACAAGCTAGAGGCTATCAACAAGGAGGGCCCCATTGACGAACGTATGGCTCTAGCCACTATCGACGTTAAGTCCATGTATCCCAGCATGCCCAGGAGCCTAGGAGTAAAAGCTGTTAAGCTGGCCCTAGATCAAAGGAAGGTCCGCATTCCATCAACTGAAAATCGACTTAAATGTTTGGACATGCCTCAAAGAAAATCATTTTGAGTTTAATGATAATTTCTACAGCCAAATTCATGGAACCTATATTGGCCCCAAGATGGCTCCTGGTTATGCGTGTCTGGGCATGGGGTTAGTGGAAATGAGCTGAAATCTAAGTCCCCTCTTCATCCCAGATGTTGGTTTTGGTACACTGACGATATTCTCGGCCTGTGGCCGCCCGGTGAGACGTCTTTCATACTTTTATGGAGCTTCTTAATAGTCTTTATCCAGGAATTCTAGAGTTTACTCATGTTTTTCATAAGTCTCGAATAGACTTCCTGGATTTACACTGTGAGTTGCAGGGTAGCCGTATTACAACTAACCTTTATATCAAGCCCACTAACAAGGGGGCCTACCTTCACTACGATTCTTACCATTCAAACGGCACTAAGGATGGCATAGTTTTTAGTCAAGTTCTGAGAGTGAAAAGCATCTGCTCTGACCCCGCTAAGGCCACCGAACATCTTGATGACCTCGGCAAAAAAAAAAAAATAAATAAAAACGGGGGTTATCCCTCCGCCGTTATCGGCAGACAACTGGACAAAGCTAGGTCTATCACCAGAGAAGATTTATTGTCTAGAGAAAGTGTTAAGCGCAGCCCTCCAGTCAAAGCCCCTTTAGTGGTCATCCGGAATCCAAACCCCCCTGACCTTAACGGTGTTTTACGTAAACACTTCCACATTCTCCAGCTTTCCCAGATTTTTCGTAATCTTTTGCCTACGCCCCAAGATCATCTTTAGACAACCTAAAAACTTGAAATCTCTTTTTGTGAAGGCTAAAGTCAGTAGTCATCACCCAGCTGTTGATCACAGAGGTACCTTCAGGACACATGCTCGTAACTGTGTCACGTGTTCAGCCCTAAGGGAAACAGCCCATGTTGTTAGTCACACGACTGGGGAACGTTTTCATTTGAACACCTCAATAACTTGCACTACAAGCGAAGTTATATACCTTATTGTCTTGACTGCGGCAAGCAATATGTTGGGGAGACCGGGTCGGAACTTAAACTTAAACTTCGTCACAGAGGTCATAGACAAGAATTCCATGAGGGTCACACCCCATTAGGTTATCATTTCCAAACGTATCAACACTTCGAACTGATCCGCTTACAGACACTCTCGAATAGCACTAAGCACAATAGAGAAGAAGCTTAATTGAAGTGGATTTACAGATTAAATTCTCACGCCCCATTAGGTATCAATGTTAAAGACATGCGTCACTAATTGGTTAAGTGGGTTTTCGTTTTTTTCTCAGTCTAGACTTTTTCTTGGCAGTCTTTTTTTTTCTTATATTCATTGTAACACTAGTGATCAATGGCAGTAGACCTGCTCGAAACGTCTAGTATTCTGCTTATTATTATTTGTGTGGTGATCGACATTTAACTCTTCTTGTGTCTTTTTTTTTTCCGATTTTGTGTTTTGGAGTTCTTCAGTTCGTCTCGTTATTCGTTGAGTGTTGGATTTTTCATTCTTATCTATATATATATATATATATATAGTTAGGAAACGTGGGTGCTCTTCACCTTTCGCATGTTGATACGTCATAGTCAGAAGAGGAACCTTTTTGTCTGGCAGAGTTCGAAGCTTATCTGACATCACCAGAGCTGAACATACGGAACCCTTTATAACTGCTTGTAAACACGATATCTTAAGAAAGCAATGATGGACCCTTCATACTTGGTATGTAACTTTATCGCGTTGAGAGGAAGACCCTTTTGTTTTCAGTGGAGGTCAGACGTAATTTGAGGTCATTTGGGGTACAAACAAACACCAAACCTTTCAAATCACGATATTTTAAGACAGGGGTGATGAATACTCTTCATACTTGATATACAGATGTGTTACTATTAGACAGAGGAAACGGTATAGATTTGTTGGAGGTCGAAGGTTATTTGAGGTTATCAGAGGTGAAAACAACGAAAACCTCGTAAACTACAAAGACAGTAGGCGGCACTTCCAAATTGTGTCCGACGTATCGTGACCAACACAAAAATTAAGGCTTACTTTTTCTAATATTCCCAATAAAATTATATGAACAAAATCTATTTTTTCACAAGCAAAAATCTCACACACAGTCACATAACTGCTACGAACTACCTGATTATGAACACTTATGAACACGTGTAAAGAATGCTGTTTTAAAGCACGATTACAAATGCCATACACTACGAGTTCTTTGATGGCGTAGCAGAACAGGTCAAATTATTTAAACACCGTTAAGATGATGTAGTAAAGAAGTATTATTTTGAGGGATAAACCTCAGTGTTACACAACCCCCTTTTTCGTCAAGGAATCGCTAAGATTATGGGCATTCAGGTTCTATATATAGATTTCCCAAACTTCTGTTTGAAAATACACCTGTGGTACTGTAGTAAAATGCAAATGTTATTGAGGATATCTTGCAAATATCAATTAAGTTATCAATGTTCTGAAAGTGACACAGTCTGATCATTTTACAATTAGAACTTATCGCTGAACCTCGAAAAGTAAAAAAAAAAAAAAAAAAAAAAAAAAATATGCATGCAGACAATATTAGAATATTGTTTGCTATGCTACGCCTTCTGAGGTTGTCTGGGACATCGAATCGGGTTAACGTTATAGTTTAAATCGATGGCAGTTAAACCTTGTGTTGACGCCTATTCAGTGTATTGAGTAAAGCATTTTTTCCTTTGAACTGAATAATACGGAAGTGTTTTCAGTATCATTACTTTACCAGGTACCGTCAATGCAGTGATTATCTTGTGTAATTAGGAATTACGAAACACCAAAGTAACAAACGATCATGTATTAATATATATCAATCACATACAATCTGAATTACAAAACACTTTTGTAAAATATTGTACTGTTGCAAGTAACGACTCTAAAAATGAGAATAACATTGAAAACAATAAAAAATTCTGATAACTTATAGAAAACAGACTGGACAACTGAACATTTGCCCACTTTCATGCTCTAGAAAGGGCAGGGGACACATTTTAACTTGCGCATCTTGTTTCCCTTCTTAAATTGATCCAATACGAGTGAATTTTTTCACAAACGCAGTATTTCTCTTTGTGATATATGCATACTTCTTTATGCTCCCTCTTTGACAGCTGCAAAATACGAGAGGTAGAAACTGAAAAGCTAATAACCAATTTGATGGCTCCGTAGTTCTCCATGTGTAGATTTTGCAGCTAAATTATTAGAAGTAAAAGATCTGCACAAACAGAAATAGTTAAAGTTTATCCTAATCAATAAAGTTCTTTCACTTTTCAAGGGAAACGAATCATTTCCGTTTCAAAACATGATGCTGCGTAACTTTTATGAAGCCATCGCTTTTCTTTTTTTAAAAACAACTTTGACACTAAACTGAAAATACTCATTACTGTTTTCAAATAAAGAAAACCTCGATGAGACAAAGCATTTCCTTTCGAAAGTGTATCCCTAAGCTCTTGTACTTTTTGGTTAACTTTTATTATGACAGTCACTATCCCACATGTAGCTAAACCAGAAAAATTAAGAGCCCAACAAATTATCTGCAAGAGTGATGATAACCCTGTGATCACTTAGCATTCCCTGGTGTCCCTGAAAAAAGATGAGCAATAACAAAATCGATTTGCCTTATTTGGTCCTGCTAAATACAGGTCTTTTACAATGTTGTAATGTATTCAAACAAAAAAGTAAACTTAAATGTCAAGTATTTGAACAAAACAAATGGAGTAGCATAACAGTCTGAGAAAATTCGAAAATACAATGGAATTACACTTTTTTTGAAGAATTAGTATCCTTCCTATTGCAAAATATTTTTGCCCTGGTTAAAAAAGAAAGTCACACAACAGGTGATTTAAAGTTATAAAATAATTTGGGCACTATTGCTTTAGTTTTATCTTCTACCGACCAACATTTTCCCAAAAGTGAAAACGACATAAAGCCAAATCTAAATAGTTCCTTCCAACCTTAATGTTGGAAAATTTATGCAGCCGAATACATTACTATAATAAACGTTTTCCTTAAACCGCGTTATGTCAGAAACACGTGAGTTCCATCTTCGTCTACAGGGGCTACCTAAAAAGCTGTAGAAGTTTGGCATATTTATCAGGACAATAGCCTACCCAACAACAGCACCATTTTTCAAAAGGTTAGCATTGATATTTTACGGTAATAGCACTACTTCTGTGTTTTTAACAAAATCAAAAGGGATGATCAGAAGCTCACATTTGAGAACAATTTATTTTCCACTTTTGGAGGCATTTTACTCATCACATTATGTTTAAATTGTTCCAAATAACTCTTTAATGTGACTCATATAGGTCAAAGAAAACCTTTAATTTGAGTATGGTATAGGGAACTAATGGCAACTCAAAGTGGCTGGGTTCTTTGCGGTACTACTTTCACAAAATCCATTTCGAAAATCTTACGTCATAACAGTATGAGATCGCTAGTTGCAAATTCTTTATTGAAGTGGTGAGTTGGGGCAAATACATATTTTGTCAATCGTAGTGCAGAACTGATCTAGAAGGTGCACTTCTACATACTATTTTCATTTTTGTACTTAATATGCAGTAGCTCAGATGTCAATCATAAATTATTCCCAAATGAAAGCAAAATATTTACGATGCCTTTTAAACTTAAAACAAGTACCAACATTTCCATTATATTCATCCATAAAGCAGTAAAACCGAAATAAAATAATCACTCTGATTCGTTCAAAAATCTGACAAAATGAAGCGGAATCATCTATAGTTTGTAACCCCAGATAGCTCAATCCCATAATCAATCGTAAATCATTTTAGCACAAAAAAATGTAGCAAGCAATACAAATACTTTGATGGAAAGCTTGTTTTGCTTCTTACTGTCTACTCCTTAAAGTGAACTTCTGACAAATTGTGATGATAAACATACTAAACCTCCGACGGAGGTCGGTTGAAGAACAAATTATAGCTTTAAAGTATTTCTTGATAGAAAACCGTTGTTCCGATTGGGACAGAAAGTTACAGGACTGGATCCTTTCATGTCACGCACAGCTGCTTATGCCTTTGACATTTTACATTAGTAATTACTTTTATAAAAGAGTAATTAAAAAAAGAATGCAGGAAATTATTTGTTGATACGCTCTCCTCGTTAGGAATATTACGATATCGAGGTTACTGTGTTGTAACACCCCATTTATGTAACATATGAGTGAAATATTGCATCTGTTAATGCAGTCATTTCTCATTTAATTACTATGATAGCCAATATTAAGAAATTTAGGCAAAATTTCACATGCAATTTGTGAATGTTATAAAGTACTGGCACATATTTGGTACAAATACCAAGGGAGCAGGTTAAAGTTAAGAAACATTTAGATAGTTGAAACCAACAAAGCCGGCCAAACGTTTTTAGAAATTACGAATGGTTATGCATGCAAAGTGGTCAAACTGTTTTCTACTCAACGTAACATCCATTGCTGGACATCTGTTTCTAAATTCTTGTCCATAGTCATTTCACATTGCACTCGAGAAATGGATCTTTTATATATAGGCATATCTTATGATTACACAATTTCTTTACAAAAATCTTGTATTGAAATTATCTGCCTAAAATGGTTTGGTATTAACATCCGTAAGTCTATCGTTTTGTTTCAAATTTGAAATACTAAATAAATACTAAATACTAAAAATTTTACTTCTCACAAATCCGTTTACGGATAACCTGGGGGTCCTAAATATCCAAGATATGACAAACAATTAATACGACTTCCACTATGACAGATTGCTATCTGTTCAATTTATTGTAAACCTTACCATTTCAAGGGTCCAATTCTAAGTTTTCATCTTACACTCAATCCAATTCCTGCCACAAATAAATCTGGAAAGATATCTTCATCATGTCAATTTTACGTCCAATAAGCTTGACCTCAGTACTTCTAATATTTCGGACAGCACTAATCGTCTGTTCACAAAATTCGGTGAGTTAAACTGTTCTTTTTTGTGAAAGACCTATTCATGATTCTAAGAAAGAATGGATAACGTAACATTATTTTTAAAACCGAAAGGCAGGTTTATATCATGCATTTTATAGACGGTCAGAACGTAAATGATTTTGGAGTTGAAAAAGATTACTTTACATCTGCATCCTCTTACTGTGACAAAATAACAATCTGCTTGTTCAAGTGTAAATTCAATTGATCAGAGTCTAAAAAAGCATCAGTAATGAAACTTTGTTCTTTTTCAAACCCAAAGAGCAGGTTTCACATTGCAGTTTGAATCCAGAATAAACTTTACAATGAAGTAATTATGGGATTGAATTAGGTAACTTTACTTTTCACCTCCTTCGTATTTTGACAAAACTACTTTTCTTAGACTGAACGGTGGTTTCAAATTTTTCTAAGAAAATGTAAACCTTATCGAAATTGTCTCTGTTTTGCATTATTCTTGCATATCGTTGTTGGGTTATTTCACTCTTGTTGTTACTGTGGATTACTATTACTATCAAAACTGAATTTTTTGCAGGCATTATATTTCTTCTACGAAAGACCATTTTACCCAAGGGATTGCAACGAAGCCTTAGACTCTTGTCATTTTCAAAGGTTGAGTGGTGTTTATGCTATTAAACCAGATGGTTACCACAAACCTTTTGAAGTGTACTGCGACACTACAGTCGACTCCGGTGGCTGGACGGTAAGTAGCCAATCATTCTAATACTTATATCTTCGAGGAGAAGGAAACTTAAATGTTAACTATTTGTAAACACTTTCAATTCAAAGGAGTTAGATAAGGAGTGTGCATTTTTATCCGATTTCACTAAAAAACACGAACATGGTCAGTAAATCACTGTGAGCGAAACGCACTGGAATGTAGTAATTACGTTTTCAAGTATTTGTGATTTAGTTTAAATATTTTTTGTCTATAAGGTTATACTACGTCGTTATGACGGGTCTGTAACCTTCCAACGAAACTGGCTGGAATACAAACTCGGGTTCGGATTCTTGTCACAAGAACTTTGGATTGGTACCGAGAAGTTATCATATTTGACGAACCAAAATATATATGAACTTCGAATCGATTTTACCTATTCCGATGGCAGGTCAACCTGCATTATTTATAAATTTTTCCGCATCACTGATGACTTCAGCAACTACAAGCTAACTTCAGTTGGGATGTATGCGGGAGAAGACGGTGAGTGTTTTCAATATTTTACCTCAACTTGTATATGAGGTATCCCTACTTAACTTTTTTAGCCCCTTTCACATTATGGGTCGTGACCCACTGTAACCAGACCGTTTCGTTGAGGAGGATGATATGAAGGATATGGTAAGGTCGACAAAGGAAGAATGACGGAGTAAGGGTACTTTCATACTCTAATTGAGAAACTAGTTGACGAAAGTCCCGAGCTTCTCGAGGATCTTTCCAAAGTTTATTAAAGTAATTCCATCAGCTTGCTGAGTTGGTGGATCCATACAAACAAGTTTCGAATACTTTCATAAGTTTTTCGAAACTTCAATGAGCTGATCCTCTGTTGATGATCTTCAGAACACAATTTTTGCAACTAGTTGCAAGTTATCAAAAAGGGGAGGGAAAGATTGCTTCACACAAACAATTGTGTCGCACCGTGTCGCATACTTCAAAAGGGGCTTTCGAAATGCTCTAAATATGGATCAAAATTGTAAGATAACAGTACCGTCTTAATTGTATAGATTTGACAGGCTGTCCGACTAATATGAAGTATGGCACTTGTTTAAGCCAGTTTTTGTGTGAATGCCCTCAGGAATGTCTGCCATGTTCCTAGGAAGAAGAGTATTTTTGTCCCAGTGTATTATACCTTAAATTGTCAAGATTAACTTATGTCTCTTTTTTGGTTATGTAGAAAATTTCTGAATTAGTTTACTAGCCTATTATCTTTTTTGCTTTATTTCTGTTTTTTTCTTTCCTTAACCTAATTTTGTTGATTTCTCTTTTCTTTTTTCCTTCTTATTTTTCCTTCTTTTCTGTATAGCGTATTCTCCTGGAGTTAGTATCTATTGATTTGCATTTTTTTCTATCACAACCTCTTTTCAATTCATCGTGTAAATTATTTAAATAGGGAAAAACAATTCATGAGTATTATACTTTTCCTTTTCCATTATATCTCGAATATGTTCAAGACAAACTTAAAATATGTTTAATGTAAATATGTATATTATATTTACCATTGTTTATCTGTTATGTGTGTTCTTCAAGTGGATGGAAATAACCTGTGTCATTATCATTATCATTATCAAAGGACCAGACTGTGTAACACCGGAACCATCTGACTGTATTGTTGATGGGAATACTATAGGGGTACGTTGCCTTAAAACATATTATTTAGTTTGTGATGAAAACTCAAAGATCGTAAAAATTGCATTATGGTTTGAGTTGAAAGTACGTTAATTACTTCAATATGGAATTAACGGAATCTTATTTAAATAAAATATGTATTCAGGAAGGAGTATGGTACTTGGTACCAGGAGGTACGAGGAGGTATATCTGTTTTAACGGTAACCTAATATGTGATAACAATTACCGGTGCGATGACAATGAAGTTTGTGAACGACGAAGCAATGTTCTTCGGTGTTATTGTAACCCAGGTTACCTTGGTGATGGGGTAATGTGTGTGACGACCTGTCCAATGAATAATATGGAGTGTGTACTTGTTAGACACATTGCCGAGACCCTGAAAAATGTCTGCCGTGCTCGCAGAGTAAAACTTGCTATTGTACCAATGGATATTTTCTCGAAAACGGCAATTGTGTACGACGTGAAAATTGTAGCTGCAATGTCAACGGTACAATTACCCCAGTTACTTACCTCTTGACATCCCGCCTTGTCCTGTATTAATACTCTTAATGACTTACCTAGAGGATGAAATGTCGAAAGCAAAGAAAGCTCGCTGGTAATTTGTTTGTTTCGAGATATGCATGATAAATTAATTTTATCACCATTTAAAGAAATTGTAAATTTGAGTGACTAATGTAAAATCTTTAATTTTAACCATTCTTGCTGTGTACGACAACGAAACTTCGTTTTTACTTGATACACACTTTTTAGGAAGGACAAA
>WURT03036898.1:0-14973 GCA_009936505.3 Holothuria glaberrima
CAATTTGGCATAAGGTCTCTACTGTATTGTGCAGTAGCTTTTCGTACTTTAGCTACAGTATACCCCATCTCTCCTACTGAAACTTTATCACATTGCCATTACCAAAAAAGGTGTGTCAACCTGTGTCTTCAACCACACGTAATCACACATGGAAAACAAAGGAAATCATGCATGTTCTTGGGTGGCAAACCTGTGTTTTTGGAACCCTCTCGACACAGGTTTGGCACAGGTTGGCACATCTTTCATTGCCTTTAATTTCAAGCCACAGGTTTTGTCGCAGAATTCTTTGTTAAAATTGGTTTTAATTGCCACACTTTTTGCATGTAAAACCTGTGGCAAAGTTGATCAACTGGCCAACCTGTGTCAGTGTCAAGGGAACATGCAGGTTTTCACGCAAAAACCTGTGATAACCTGTGGAAAACGTGAAAACCTGAGGATTTGGAACTAATTACCACACCTTTTTTGTATTAAGGGTGAGTAGGATACTGCTCAGGCAAAAGGTTGATATTCTTGTTAAGTCATACTATACTGCAATGACAGGAATGATAATTCATACCAAAATGTTGAAAAGTGACACGCCCTCTGCCCAATCTGTAAAAACTGATTTTATCTTTATCTTTTTGGTTTTGCATTTTGTCATCCAAGTATCAACTCCCTCCAAAAGACTGCCGTTCAAGACAGTGCACAATAACCAGACAGATCTTTAAATAACTCAAAGAGGCAATAGGGACATACAGTATAGATATTTTGCAGAGCAGGGATTCCGCCAGAAACTCAAAAAAAGAGGGGGGGGGGATTTTATATTGCTGCTAAACCCCAAGTCCAAATTGACGCTATCCTTAACCAAAGTTACAAGTTAGTTCAGGGGGACAAAAGCTTGCTTCAAGGCCCCTGTAAGGTGCAATTTGAAGGGTTTTAAAGGTCATTTATTTATGTAAGTTCAAACATTGCTGCAAAAGTGTCCTCTTCTTAAGTAAGAAACCAAAATATTGACAATTTTTTTATTTTTATGGAAATGAAAAGGCGGGAATTTTACCCTCCTTCTGAAAAGGGGGGGGGGGAAAATCCCCTTGACAGAAACCCTGCCTAGGGACATAGAGGCTTGAACCAGATAGGACTGGAAACAGAAATTCGTTGACTGCAAGTCTATTGTATATCCAATACTTTGATCTACCCTGCTCCCCAGAAAAAGGGGCTGTTTTGGTGGGGGTGTTGTATTGTCTTTTAAAGGTATCACTGATCATTTGAATATCAAATAAATTCTTTAGTGTCAGTATCCCAAATCGGGGTATAAGGTATTGAAACTGGGAAAGAAGAAATTTATAAATGACAGTAGATAAAAAAACCTAAAAATTTGCCAACTCACTGCCAAAGAAACTTGGCACAAAACTGACAATACCTCATTGCAGATTAGCTACCGATATGTGCATTTGCAATAATATACAATTAATGAATGTTTATGAGTGTGATAGTATGAATAATTTCATGAGTTGAAAGATTGAACATTCTACTGTATTTAATGATGCAAAGGAAAACATTCATTTGTTGGAATTTATAAGGTGTTATATAAATGCTGGTGTTACTGTGCAATAGTTCATTTGCTCAATTGACTTTATTGCATGTTTATCTTTGCAGCTTGCCTCAATACCAGGTTTAGAGAATGTAACTGTGGAGCAAACACCATCATCTCAAGGTGCAGAGAGTAACTTGCCCCAAGTTACGGCAGGAGAAAGCCAAGAGCAGGTAAGGGAGCAAGTATTCTTTGAAGTTGGCTGTAGTAGAACTTGAAGAGTTAGTTACAGTAAGTGTTATAATGCAGTCGAGGCTCAGACTTCTTATATATATGGACAGAGGGTCACATAACCAACATGGTTGGCACTGTTCGAACAAATTTAGGTTTACCAAGATGGCCGCTGGGCCACTGTCATTTGCGTAATTTGAAGATGGATCTGCAAATTCCAGACAAACTACAAACATGAAAGAAAGACATATCACAGTCCTTCATTCTGTTTGTTGAAATTGACCTTAACTGGAATTCTTTCAAAAATACGCTATGATTTTTGCACAATCTGTCGATACTGAACCACTTGAGCAAGTCTTACAAAGTCCAAACTCTTACACATCAGACCATACAGTAGCAGGCAGCCATATACTGTAGCCTTAACTTGTGCATACGATGGCAACAATTGACATATAGTGCTGTATTCTCTGTCCATATATCCATATCTGTAAGAAGTCTAAGTGAGTCTAAGTGAGTCAAGGTCACAGTTCCTGAGGCCAAAGTTGAGCCCATACAGTGAACAGGGTTCACTAGATTGAAGGTTCACTGGATCGAAGGTTTACTAGACCGAAGATTTGTTTATCTTAGATAACCTGAAATGTGACCCTAATTTTGTCCAAATCCTAATTTAACTTCATACTAATGCTCCTTCAAATCTTCACAAGACCGACTGCATGGTCAAGTTGGTAGAGCATCCGACTTGCAGCCGGAAGGTTGGGGGTTCGAATCCTGGACAGGTCATACCAAAGACTTAAAAATAGAATCTACTGCCATTGTGCTTGGTGCTCAGCATAAGCAATGGAGTAGGGAAAACAAGCCAGTGAGCCACAACTGGAAACACAAAATTTAATGACTTGAAAAAAATGTAGAAAATTTTTCTCCTGCAGGAGGTGAAAACAACATCTCAATAGCTTGTAGTATTTGGGAGATACAAATTTTCAAAAAAATGCAGTTTTTTCTCAAGGTAAAGTGCATTGTGGGAAATCTGTGATGTCATCACGGCACATTAATTTGACAAAGCATTGAATTTCTTTATGATACTGACACTGCTGTAGGGAATGTTTAGCCACTTTGTTACAGTATGTCCTACATATGATGTAGACATACAGTATGATAAATCTACATGGAAACATATTCAAAGATTCCAACAATATCAAATTTCAAGGACAAACTGGGAATTCATTTATAAAGAAAAACAAAAGGAATCTGAGGCAATGTGCCCACTTTACCTAATATTCTGTGACCTTGTTGAGACCCAGAGGTACTTTTTGACAAAGAAAAGCTCTCTTTAATGTGAGATACAGTATCTCGAGTTAGGAAAAAAGTATTGCTACCGGGTTTGAATGGCGTGAACTGGAATTTTTTTCTTGTTCACATGAGACCCTTGTGAAAAGCCACTGGAATATGCCTTTAAACCTCCTTCCTGTGGAACTACATTTAGAGGTCCTATTAAAAACAGGGCCCGTCTTCCCCCTTCTCAAGAAAATAAATGTTAAAAATATCAGGGCTGTCAAATTTGAAGCATTGTGTTGTGGTCATCTTACAATTTGTACGCATTCCTTTCAGAAACCATCTGAAGAGGAAGAAGCTGCACCAGAGGCCCCGCCTACCATGACTGTATCTCAAGACCCACGCTACATGAAGTATTTTAAGATGATCAATATGGTAAAGTATACAAAATACTTGTCACAATTACAAGTAATTTAGTATACAATGGTTGGGGCATGGGGATACATCTTCCCCCTCCCCCCTCCCCCTCCCTGTACTATTTATCCATTGATATGCTGGACTGGGATGAAATACCTTAAATACCCCTTGTTACTATTTTTCCCTTCCACAATATTTGGTGAAAGGATGTAATTTTACTGGTTTTGTGAGTTTGCGATGAACTTGCATGACATGATCATCACAGAAGGATATGTTTCTCTTTCTTTCTCTCTTTTCTTTTTTGTTCTTTGTTCTTTTTTTTTTCTTTTTCTTTCCTGGCACACTTCCCTGTCCCTGTTAGATTCATGTGGACATAAGAATGAAAAAGTAAAAATATAGAAAAGTGTCCAGAACTCTCATCATCATTTATTTTGGTAAAAAAAATTTTTTTCAAAGATGTTAAGCAATGAAGTAGGGAAAATAAGCCAGTGAGCCACAACTGGAAAAAAGGCCGTAGCCGGCCCGACTTAAACCAATTTGTTACAAACTGAGCCATAAAACCCCATCTAACTAAATACATTAGTACAGAGTGAAATTAGGTCTTCAGGGCAAGTTAGAGTGTAGGTTTATTGTAGGAAAACAATATGTCATCTAAAGATGAAATGCTGTAGACTATATTTTATTTTTTTAATTGTGAAGACTTGTCCCATTCTAATATTATGAAAATATTAAATTTTGACCACTCACACAATGCTAACCTCAAAGAAGAAGACAGGAAAAAGACTTTGAAGTACCATAAATTTTGATCAAATATAGCTTCCATTAGGTTTTTTTTTCGCCAGGGGCCCCAATACCATCCATACTTTTATGTGGGGGTACCAGCCTGAAATCAGGGGGCCCAGACAGGGATTCTGCCAGAAACTCAAAAAAGGGGGGGGGTATTTATTACTGCTAAACCCCAAGTCCAAATTGGTGCTGTCCTTGGCCAAAGTTACGAGTCAGTTCAGGGGGACAAAAGTTTGCTTCAAGGCCCCTATAAGGTACAATTTGAAGGGTTCTAGAGGCCATTTAGGGGGGACTTTACCCTTCTTCTGGAAAGGGGAGGGGGAAGAAATCCCTCCTTCCCCCCTTGAAGGAAACTCTGCCAGAGCACTGCCAAGTTGTTAATCCCATCCACTGCAGTTATTATTTGAGAATTCAGAAAAGTTGTGAGTACTTTTAACTCTTGATGTCATTAAGTTTCAAGATTTTGGCAGACATCTGTGAAAAGTTGAGATAACCATCACCACTGTCAAGGATTTGAAGAAGTTTTTAAACAAATGAATTATGTTTTACATTCTTATTGGTTGTAATCATCATAAGCAATGTTCCTGTATTGGACAGATAAAGTACCCAGAAGAGCAGTTGTCGTAATGCGGCTTGGCAGAACCTTTGAGATGTTTGTCAATATTGGAGAAAAAAAAATAATAATTAATGGCTAGTAAAACTATAGATGCTCAATCATCAAGTTATAATTCTTATACATTGTAAAATTTTGACTTCGAAAAGGAAAGGAGTTGGAAGGGATTTCTAGTTCTGAAATTTGGTATGAAATCGCACAGGGAAGCTGCAGTTACCGGCACACACATTGTATGGCAAAAGTACCGCTCACTCCAAGATAAACAGTCAATCTTTAGCAGACCCCCCAAAAAATCAATTTGTCAAGAAAGTAAAATCTAACTTTGAGACGCTGGCTAAAATACTTCATTTCACAAATCGTAATATTCATACTGGCTCTAGTACAAAAATTGCCCCCTACAGTGCTTTCTTTTACTTGGGAGTTTCTAGACCCTTTTTGGTACCCCAACATTTACAATATATATTTACACACAGAACCCACACTATGAACATTTGAGTTAGTGTTGATGCAAGCAAGTTTAAGAAATCTGGTATAGGCAACCTGCCTTTAATATGATACTATATTACACAGAATTTTTCTTTCTCTACAGGGTGTTCCAATAGAACCTCTGAGGAATAAAGTCTTGATGGAAGGACTGGATCCTGATTTACTTCTGTGAGTACTTACAGAATCTCTGCAATGGTTATGTCAGCACGCTAGTGTGCCCTTGCACCCAAGGTGCTAGAAACATGACTCTGGTGTAAAGGTGAAGCCTCCTTGTGTGAGCTAAAATACTGCAAACATTCCAGTTGGTGAAATCGTAGACATACAGTAGCATGTAAATACAGTTTAGGCATTTGACACTGAGCAGTCTGGCACAGTGAGTTCAAGAAATTTAGGGCACAATCTTATCTCTGAAGAGGTAAGGACAAACCCTAGTGCACTTATAATTTATATGTCATAGTTGTGTACAAAAAAAGGCTTATTGCATTACTGTATTGTGCTGTGCATACTACTGTACAATTCAGTAGCTGTTTTGCAGAATTGCTTTGCTGTATTTCTAGCCCCGTCGGTGCTAGGGTGCTAGCATGTATGTCATTGGCACTCACATTGTCAAAAAATGCATTTGCAGTAATGACCCTAACTGCACGTAAAATTTGTCATGACATGTACAATGCCATTACTATGTTACAGCAAATTGCAAACCAGAGTTATATGTTTGACGTGTTGTGTGAAGACTACTTTGAACTCTTGTGATTGTTCAAAATGCCAGTTTTAAGCATGGGATGGCACAGTGTGTTACTATCCGTGTTCAAGCTGTATGAAAGGTTGTTAAATCTATGTACTTAGACTGTGTTTGCCTGCAATGCAACAGTCTTTGAATGAAACTGTATCTTGTAGAACATTAATGGCTTACAAAGCTTTGCTGAGCTGTGGACAAGTGTTGCCTCCCTTGCAGAATTGAATACATCTGTTACATGATCATGAATAGGTTAACTGTTTAGAGCTACTTGTTTAAGACAAGGAAAGTGGACCTTTGCTGCATCTTGGGTTAGACAATGTACATACTATGGATAGGTTACTGTTCTTTGAAATGCATAGAAATTTAGAGGAAGAATTCAACTACACAGGTCTCCACTTAACAGTTCATAAGCCACTCTGTTTGGCCAGTGATATGTTCAGATCATTTAGATCATGTTCAGACCATTTTCATAGCAAAGAGAAGCAACATATTTAGGTTCTCAAACCAAGACAGGGTTTGTAAAATATATTGTTTGCAGAGGGTTGGCATACTTAAGCTAGTGCAGTGGCTTACCTTGGGCAATGGCATTACTATGTGGGAGGTGCTTAGAGTTTGGAGCATTGGCTACTGTCAGAGCAACCTTTGGAAGAATTAAACCATTTGGGACAAGGAAAGTGCCACTTGCAGGGAATTCACTGTACAGTAAAACAGTTTACCCAAGTAAGTCAGGGTTGAAGGGGGAGTACAAGCAAAATACAGAAGCATGACAGACAGATGTACAGTATGGTTACAAAAGCTACTGTATTTAATAGATTGTGTCTGAGATCTGTCCAGTGAAATCAAGAAGCAAGTTCTGATAAAAAGAGCTGTGAACTGCAGTAATGGTGGGTTTCCAGGTCTGAACCCTTAAGTAGTTGTACAATAGCTACTCCATTTCTGGTAGTCTAGGAACTTTGAAAAATGAGGATAATGGCTGTGGTGTAGGATAATGTGAGTTACCAGTACCTGCTGTAATTTGGAGTCGTCACTTCTGGCCAAGAGTTGAGTGGTGACTTCATTCTTGGAGTTCTGACAGTTTTGAAACAAACATACACAAAAATCCATATTTGGTATTAAAAGATCGTTATTTCCCCTTTTCAAGTTTTAATGAAATATTGTGATCACTTTCTCTGATCACTAGTTTTCTCTTCAGTTAACCTGTTCAATTCCCTGACATGGGTGGTTTGGCATCTTGCCCATTGGAAAGCCTGTAGTCAGGCCTTCCATTTTAAGGTGTGCAACCGCGTGCGCATGCCTTGACGCGCCTGAAGTCGATTTTGAGACGAGTTATTATTGACGCACCTTGGGATTGGGAAAATGCTCGCCTGAAGTCACAGGCAAGCTTAGCGATAATATTGTGAAACAAATTAGAGAAAATCACAAAATGTCATGAAAGTAAAATAAGTTTAATAAATGTTGTTGATATCATAGCTAAAAAAAAGAAAACTAAGTAGGCCTAAATAGTTTTTAATCCTGCATTTTGAAAGAAATTTCATATTAAAATATTTTAGAACATTACACGTTATGTTACATATTTTTCTCTTGCATATTGGAATTTTACGTTAACTAACTCTAAATGCACAGCTAGCTATCATTACTTTCCACCCTAATCATAGCTGTATGATCTACACACTTCCTACGGGTGTTTAATACACTGGCCCTCCTTCGGCAGCCACCGTATTGCATACCCATACAGTACATGCTTTTCACAGCAAACCTAAATGAAGTATGCATATGAAAATGGCCAACAACATATACCAACTTTTCCTTCTACCTTGTTGGAAAAAGGTTTGTCCATACTTAATACAAAATGAGCTGTTCATTGTCTCTATCATGATTGGAGCTAAACTGCTCATCCCACAGAATATTGATAAAACTATTGTAACCGTATCAAAAATGACTTGAAATCATTCAAATTCTTTCGAAAATAATTTTTGCCATCTGGGATCGTGAGTACAAGTTTTGGACTTGAAAATGAAAGAGCCTTCAGTTCCGAAGTATATGGTTTGATTGTAGAAGTAACCTACTGCTTTCTGCATACAACTTGTACTGCACAGAGTACCACTTCAAATTACATTGTTTTATGGTATCAAACATAACCAAATTTGTCAAAAATGACAAAACCATTCACCTGTCATGTTCAAAAGACTCTCAAACAATTATCTTTATTATATTGACAACTTTAAATTGGAAGGTTTTTCCCCACGAGGCACATTTCTCCAGAGGGGCTTTGCAGTTTTGTCATTGCCTAACGTGTAAAATATATGGATAGGCCTACTAAGGTGCTAATCAACACAATGCATGTATAGAAGTTGTCTGCTTACTCGTAGAGCTATAGAGCCTAAACTTTTGCAATCTTTCTTGTTCCAAAGTGTTGACAAGTAATGTCTAAGATGTTGGTATGAGTAATCAGACTTAATTATGGTTAGGATAGGGTTTTTGCTTGTCAAACCAACTTACATGTTTTTTGTCTTTTGCCATACACATACTGTTACAAGAAGCTGATACAGTCTCCATGACTTCAAGTCCCTGCAAAGTGAACCCAAGTTCACATGAACCTAACACCTGTCCAAATGCTCTTTCTGTTTGCTATGAAGGGGTGATTGATCAGTTACCACCAGACAAAAATATTGTGCCCCACCATCCCCACCCCTGTCGGAACATAGACTGATAAAAGCCTTTACACTGGGTTTTCGGTTTAACATCCCATTAAATACATAGGTTTATCACTACTTAAAGGCCCTAGGCTATAACAGTTTTCTATATTTTTGGCCTCCTAGATTTTTATTTGGCCTCTCAATTCCTTGAGTTGGGGCCCTGTTGGTTCCCAGTTGTGTGGTACAAAGATCTTTGTGAAAGTGCAAGCAGTGTAAAAGGAGCTCATTTTTCATAGAAAATCATGATGGGATCTTGAAGACTGATAGCATTCGATTGCAACAAAAAGAACTTAAGCAACTCACATGATTTATTTCATGATTGATATATTCCTCATCTCAGTTTACATGTAACAGGCATGCAAATAAACCATAATAACCACAAAAATTCCTTAAAATCCAAGCTTGATAGAGGTCTTATAAATTCAGCTATTTTTGAATTAATAAAATAGCTCGCCTTAGTCAATCTAGGCAAGTCATTTTTTACTCGCCTTCATTTTCCAACCGTAAGGGCTTGCTGTAGTGTAGAATTCCTGTAGGATTGGACGAGTCTTAAAACTGGTGGTGTTATATATGTCATGCCTACAGTAGGCTAGGGCAGTTTTAACATCATTCAAGGAGTTTGACACCACTCAGTGGTAGTTATTGAGTCCTTAGGTGCCCCACTTTCCAAAAACTAGAATTAACCAACCCTACTCTGTCAGTTGGGGGTAGGGAGGAGGTTGGGGATAGGGAAGGGGTTGGGGATAGGGAAGGGGTTGGGGATATGTTGGGTAAAGTACATTTGTCCAACAGGGAAGGTAGCACTTGTCAGATCTGGAGAGATGATTATTTCTCAGGAAGCAAGTCAAATCTCAAACAAGTTTTTTACACATGTTCTTCTAAATAACCCAGTTTTCCCTGCAATTGCCAAAAATGCCCTCTAGATAACCAAGTTTCCTCTTACCAGATTCTCAATGTTTTCCACCTGTAGAAGTTCAGTGCATGTCTCTTGAAAATTACGTTAGGAAATTAAAACTTTTAAATACAAGGTTGATTGAAATTGCCCTCAGTGATTGGATAGTAAATAATATACAGCTAAGTGAAAGAAAAAGGTGAACTAGGAATGGGAAAGCATCTTGGGGAAAATATGGAGGACACTTCTTGTATGTATTTTTGAAGAGGAGGGGGGATGAGAGAGACTGGGCAAGAAATCTTTTTGCATTTTTGTTAAGGGATGCTTTAAGGGATGTCCCCTTGGTTTTAAAAACCACTGTCCAGTCACAAGATACTGTAGCTTAGAGGGGAAAATTGTAAGAGTAGATAAATATGCTAGCTGTGTTTTTCATTTTATGTTTATTTAACAGGCAGTCTAATCAGTCCCATGTTAATGTGTGTTTTCCACATATTTTGACAAGGGGAGAGATGAAGTGGTTTGGGGGTTGTTGATATGATGGACATGTATTTGTGCATCTGACCTAAATTTGTAATTGCTATTTGGGATTTTATTTAAACTTTGGGCCAGGCCAAAAAGTCTCATCAAGACAGATTTTTACAATGTGAGAAAGAATGTATAGTAATTTTAAAGAGTGTTTATCAATTTGTGTTTGATCATTTTAGTTAAAGGGAAATGCATTTATTTTACAGAAAATTTTCATATTTTTTATACCTACATTAATAGATATAGAACGATAGATAATTCAAAATAAGGCAGTATGGTAGCTTTCTTTTCAAGAAATAAAGCTCTCACAGGAAGAAATAAGGGTATTTGTTGCATGAGAATAATTTGTTCACCCAAAGTGCCAAAAATTCACATGATGCAACATCCATCACTCTTGTAATGCACAATATTTTGAGGAGATGAAGCTATTGCTGGAGTTTATTGGTGAGACTGAATTGTTTAATAATGATTAACGATACTTTCTTTGTATGCCTTTTTGGTACATTTAAACACAATATTTGCCTTTAATCCGTACGTTGTTCTTGGCTGCTTCCGCTTGATCTTCGCAGGTCCTAAGAAAGGATGCAAAATCTTTATCACATGCATCATAGTCTCACATCACCTTAATATAATTTTCCGTCCCCCATGCAAATTTACATTTCTTCTGAAGAGTGATCATTTCTTTTTTACTTTAACAGAACCCCAGATGCTCCAGCACCTCCCATGACTCAAGAGGATAGTTCTGAATCCAGCTTTGGCAGCGAGGAAAGTGGTGACGAGTCTAGTGACTAGAGTTGATTGACAACAAAAATTTGGAGAGAGTGACACATTCAAGTGATAGAATTTCCATGTAAATAAAAGAAGGCAAAATGTTTTATCCCTCAGCTCTGCTCCCAACCCACCCCTTCCCACTTCCTTTTCCTCCTGTTGCTGGTGAGGAGAGCAATGACAAGATTGATGACTAAACTTGAATGTCAACAATTTCATCATATGGAGAGTGACACTTTGAATGTGAGATTTCCCCCTAGCAGGATAAAGGGGAGGCATTAAACCCCCTCCCCATAACCTCCTGTTATCAAAGATAGCATTGATGGGCCTAGTAATGAATCTGAATTGTCAACAGAGTAAATTAAATCGAGAATGACAGAGTCAGATGATGTAATTCCCCTGAGCAGGAAAAGGCCATGTCCCTCCACTCTGTAAAACCCCCAGGCTGGGTTGATTAGTTAGAGAATGTGATGGTCAACAAGATTAGGAATTGCAATTTACTTATTCACATAGAAATCACCTGAGGATTAAAAGTTTAACTGCTTTTTCCAATGTTGAGCCTCATCCCCCCCCCCACATATAACCTTCTCAAAATAGCCTAATCAAAACAAAAACGTGAATTGGGCCATGATGAATTTGTTTCTGTACATACACTGTATATGATGTAAACTGAGAAGGAACTTTCTTAGTAGTGTTATCTAACTATGCTTCTGGTAACTACAAAATGGTGTGTTATTAAGTTAGTTGTGGTAATTGTTTGCCTGAAATACCTCTGTGGAACGTTACTTCTTCTGTGAGTGTGGGATAGGCATAGCAAGGGTGGACAAGGGTGGACCCAAAGAATGCCCAAAGGCAACTATGGCCACATACCAAAATATTAGAACACTGTTAAGTATGGTGTCTATACAAAAATTTCCCAGTCCTCCATAGATAGGGGAATGTTTGGTGTGACTATTAACAGTACATCCTTAAAGGCTGTAGGATTTCTGACATTGTATAAACCAGTTCAGACTTCAGAGTTGTTATTGTGCATGTGGATTCTCTTCAGCTTGTAGGTCATATGGGTATAGAGGGCAACCATATGGCGCACACTGACCATAGGTTTACACATTGTGTGCTATGCATTGCTCGAGTAGCATTCTGAAAGACCAGATACTTGTACTGTATAACCTTTGACCCTTAGAATACAACAGTACTGCTAAATTGGCTAATTGCTTACCTTTTCAATCTAATACAGACTTAAAGGGAAAATGCAGTCACTCCAATCAGAGTTCATATGCCCTGTCATTCTAGGTCATGAATGGCCTATTTTGATCATGTGACAATATTTTTGTCAGTGAATTGTGAAATTCAAGGAGAATTTCTCCTTGCTTTTCTTATTGTTTGTGATGGTTTTTTTTCATAACGTCTTCAGAGGTGCACTTACAGGAGATTGCAAGAGTTTGCTGATATTTCAAAGCAGATTTTGGGGCAACGGCCTGTTTCCTGACAGTAGCACTGGATGTGAACTGCTGTGATTGGCTGACTTCTTTTTAAAAGTCTCATCTGACCTATTTCTAGATCAAATAAGTTAATAATAGATATCCTCTTAATTGACAAAATGCAAGGATGTATTTACACAGGAATTTATCTGGGAATAATTTATCATTTCAATTTTGCATAGCAGTTTTGAGGATTTTTTTTACTTCTTTTGTGTAAATCACTGAAAACTCTATAATTTTGGACACAAAAAAATGCTACACATTTTTGCATTTGTGTAGCAGTTTGGCCTAGTTGTATAGCAAATTGCAATGCCGGATAAATTACTCCCTTATGTATGGGGCAATTAACCCGACAGCACTCTGTGAGAAGAACCTCTTGCCCTCATGGAGGCAATCATCGCTTTTAGCTGGCATATGTCTGCTTCTTGTGTAAGAGTAGGCCAAAACTTCAACAATTTTCTGGAGTTCTAAGAAGTGGCTATGTTGTTTGCATTTTTTGTGGAGGGGGGTGGGGGAGGCAGGGAGATCCTTTTTGATTTCATTTGTGTACATTGGAACACAGATTCAATTACTTTCAGGTTCATGATTTCTGTGCAGATTAAAAATGTAACTGATACAATAATGAGAGTCCATGTAGCATGGAAATGTCATGAAAAGGATGAAACATTGTAAGGGAATTGATTAATAATAAATGATTTTCAATGTTGAAATTGATTGGTAATCACTTTATCTTGATAGCAATTATTAAAATCAGCATTTGAAATATTCACCTGTAGGCAGAACATTAGAAAGGACTGGCTCACAACTTCTGTTAAACTGAAATAAAACTTGGCTCTTCCCCAAGGGGCAATCCAAACGTTACTCCAAAAGCGCTTTGCTCTCCAAAGGAGCTACGTCCCCGAGAGGACAATAAGCTCTACTGACCAACCGCTTGACCTCCAGACCTCTGCATCATGGGTCTGTTATGCATTAAAAACTGATTCACACACCACTGGGTTTCTTGAGTAGCAAATTGAGATGCAAAATCCAGTAGTTCCTTCCTTGTCCAGGCCGACTGCATGGTCAAGTGGTTAGAGCATCTGACTTGCAGCTGGAAGGTCGGGGGTTTGAATCCTGGCCGGGTTATACCAAAGGCTATAAAACTGGAACCTACTGCCATTGTGCTTGGTGCTCAGCATAAGCAATGGAGTAGGGAAAACAAGCTAGTGAGCCACAACTGGAAAAAAGGCTGTGGCCGGCCCGACTTTGACCATTTGATTACAAAATGAGCCATAAATCCTCATCTATTTCCTTGTCCAGAACTGTACTTTCAGTACAAGAGTTGAGATAGTCATGCAACTTTGACAGATGCGAAGGAAAAGGTATGGAATTTTGCAACACTGTATTTTCCTTTCCCTGAATATATTTTACAATTGTCTGCGGTCATGTACCATAAATGTCACTCCTGACTGTTTGATGTGAAAAGTGAAGGTCACAAAATGACAAAAAAATGACACAATTAACTACGAAATCTGTCAGATATTGACCATTTTGCTGGACAGTCGCTATTTTAGCACCAACATCGTTAATAAGCATGAGCTATATATGCAAATTTGTGACGTAGAAAGAGGGACACATGAGATACAGGGTATGTCTTATGTTACCCTTTAAACTTCATTCCAAGCACATTTGTTATGTTTATATTCTCTGAGAGATTAATTTTTGAAGTAGCTGGTGACTACTTGGAAAATTGCCTCATATACTCACCAAACTAGAATATGTAGATAAATTACAAAGGATTAACAAAAGAAATACACTCAGTGTACAACTCTCCATATCATAATTTTGCTTAGCAAATGAGAAGTATCAGAAAATGGTCAAACTTTGCAGAGGACCATCTTGATAACTTCAGATGTTGTGAGAGTTCTAAGAGAATTTTCATCAGGGGATTTTAATTCATCACTGTTGAGTAGTAAAACAACTGTTTTGGTCACATGTCAACATACCCTGAAGTCATGGTGTAAATTACCAGAGAAACACAGATGAGCATTTTTATGTGATGAAGAGATCATGGTTAAAGTGGGCCTAAAGTCTAGAATGACAAGAATATAATTTTTAAGGTTGGAGAAAAGATTTCATTCATCTTACTCCCATTTTCATAGCTTATTCCATTGGTGAGATATAAAATGTTGATATTTATTCACCTCGTTTGAAATAGTTGATTGTGCAATAATTTGTGATGTCCTTCTTGTACAACCCACATTACCTGCTTTTGTTTCCTCTGGAATTAAAATGTTTATATGCCCTTGAACATTTACTGTTCCCTTGCAAAGGATGTTGTATATAGAGGGCTTCATAGCCAAGTCACCCTATGAGAGTAAGACGGTGATCATATTTTGGCACAAGGTGCAGTGGCTTTCGAAAATACAAAGAAAAAACAAAGACGGTAATTTGAGTAGTATCAGAATAACATCACAAATTATTGCACAATCTACCATTTTAAATAGAGTGAATAAGCTTCAACATTTTGTATCTCAGCTCAGGAATGTCTTGGGAAGATGAGAGTTGGACCATTTGGATGGAT
>WURT03036909.1:0-33976 GCA_009936505.3 Holothuria glaberrima
TCTATCTAACTAACTAACTAACTAACTAACTGACGCCCCTGAAAGGAATATTTAGCAATTTTATTTGTTATGCCCTACATGTGATGTAGATTTATGCTAAATTTACTTGGAAAAATATTCAAACATTACAACAGTATATATCAAATTTCAAGGATAAACAGGACACTCAATTATAAAAAAAATACAAAAGAAATCTGTGGTAATGTGTCCACTTTACAAAACATTCTGTTACCTCGATGAGAACTATGGGTATATTTTTGACAAAACAATACTCTTTAATGTGAGATTTCTCGAGTTAGGAAAAGAGTATTTCTACGGGGTTAGGAGGGCATGAACTGGATTTTTTCTCTTTTACATGAGATTCTTGTAAAAAGCCACTGGAGTATGCCTTTAAGGTGACCATCAGACCCTTTCATCATAGGTTCTGTCTACCCCGCGGAGCGGACTGTTTGCTCAGCTCTTTAACTTCCCAAACCACCTATATGACTGAACAAGGAATATGCCGTACAGCCTGCTACGTATGCAAAGGTCTGTCATGCATGCTAAACTGGCTGAAAAGAACAATTGCAATGTGTAATGGTATCGAACGATCTTGTACGTGTGTTTGTGAGACGTGGCATCAATAGGCTTTGTGTTGAATATGTATGTTTCTTTAACCCCTTACTTGTTTCAATTGCTTGGTTTTTGCCAGACGGTTGTTGTAGGCAATAATGGTATACCTATATGTAAATGGAGGTAATGAGGAGCGGAATAGACTTAATTGTTTTCTTTTGTATCCATTTCTTAAACTCAATAGCATGTTTTACAGCTGTTACATGTCATGCAGGCTTGCAGCAGGGAGTTGTTGTTTGGACAAATAACAGCTTATTTTGTCAGACAAAAATAAGTTTTCACAAAACACAATCACCGTTTGAAACACAAACTCAACTCTGCCAAATCTTTGGATTTTGGGGGCAGTATTGAATGCATGAAAGATGTTTCGAGAGGGTGTTTACATAAGACAGTCTTACAGAGTCGTACAGTTCTGCGCGGCCTATCATTACTTTTCATTTCCACATTAGCCAATGCCTTCTGCATATTTACTTCAGTAATTCAGAGAAAAAATAAACCGTGACACATCCTCCACAGGTTGTGATCGGTGTAAGACGAATATTTTGTTGCGATGTTTTTGAAATTTTTGAGAACTCATGTGTGCAGGAAGGGAGGTCAGACCTCCACTATTCTCAAAATTGGTGAATGTTACCCACCTGTTTCCCACATTGCAATTCCGAACCCTCTCCAAAGAGAAGAAGAAAGATTGATTTCATCATAACGTCCATTTTTGAAAAAAAAAATGAAGTACAAAAATCGATCACAAATTCTTCAAAAAGCATTTTTTATAACGCACAATTATTATGCAGTTTCTGTTGGTCAGTGAGATCCAAGGTATCAACTGGAATTGATCTTTTGTTGAAACGCTGTCTCCATCTTCGTGCTCATCATCTAATCCTTTAGTAGATACAAATTAAAGCGTACTTCTTTTTATTTATTCCAGTCTCTATCAAACAACAGTTTTGTCAGATCTAACTTTTCAGTTGTTAACTTTTTTTCTCTGCGCTATTCAAGAGCAGGGCAGGATTTAAGTCTGGGCCAGGGGGCATGTGCCCAGGGACCCCTACACCAAGGAAGCCCCACAAACTAGGTTATCATATTTTTGGGTCATCGGGAGACGCCGTCCAGCTGAAATTTAAATATCCTCACACGTATAGCCCAATCTATGATATCAGTTCTTTTTTCAAAGAGCCAAATGACTGTCCAAGGGGCCCCCACATAGGTTCGTGCCCAAGGCCGCCACATTCATAAATCCGGTCATGTTTAAGAGCATTTATTCTGATTCATTTTCAGCTCTAAGTCTGGTCCTGTACTCTTTTACGTGGCTCAACTCATTTGGTAATCTTTGGGATAAATCTCAAAGTCCGGTCCACCCAATAATTAAGTTGACTTAGTGAACCATTTATACATAAAAATGCTCCCAATAAAAATAACAAAGACCTAATTAATCTTAAAGGAAAATATTGCGTTTGTTGTGCAACAGGAAATTTTCATTTCTTAAAACTAATATTTATCGATACAGAGAGATAGATCATTTGAAATAAAGCCCGACGGGTTTTTCTTTAAAGAAATAAGGTTCTGACACAGAGAAATTCAGTTATTTGTTTCTCAAGAATAATTTGTTGGCCCAAACTTTCAAAATTTCAAATGACGCTACAACTGCTACTCTTGTAATGCGTAACATTTTGATGAAATAAAGTTATTGCTGGAGTTTTTTGGTGAGACTGAATGGTTTAATAATGATTATAGTTATTTTCTTGGCATAGGCCTACCAGATTGGTGCATTTTAAACGCAAAATTTCCATAAATGTAATTTGATTTTTGTGAACTCAATTGGTGAAATCGACTCTAAATCCGAATGTAATTGCATCCAGTTTCCGCGCTAATTCTTAGTCCAATTAAAATCGGACTTAGTTTCAGAATTGATTCTGAGTCCGGAATCAAGCGATATAGCCTTGCTGCTGCAAACAGTGAATGAAATTTCTTCGTAGGCTTTTTATTCCAACTCTGTCAAGCAAGAAGGGTGTATAGTTCAATGTCCTGGCGTCAAATATCATTGAAAATGTCAATGCCGGATTATATCTTTAATTATACTTTTAGTAGCCAAGGTCATTCCTTGATTACTTGGAAATCCGAGGTATTCTGAATGATAAATCTTGATCTTTCTCCACGGATCCCTGCATTCTAAACACCACTTCATCATTAGGCTCTCACAGACAGAGGAAGGATAGCTTATTGCTCTATCAGGTATTGATTGTATTTATGCCTTGACGGAAAAATTCTCCTTGCCGATTGAAAGGAGGGATGAAAAGTCGTAATTACGTTAAAATAATGGAAGATGGTAACGTAAAGCGCAGGTGAGCAGGTGGCTTACTGATCGGCGCCAATTAAACGAAGGCTCTGCAACTGGCAACATTCTACCCTCGATGGGTTTGGATTCCTTGTTTTTTTATACACTTTGCTCCTAGTGCAGTTTTTTCTAAATAATGTGAAATTTAAAACTGTGAGATGTCTATATTATTATGCTTTTCTTTCCCTATTGTAATACTAAGAGCAACAGAACTATTTGTAACCATGGTGATTTTCTTTCCTAATCATCAACAGTCAAATACACATATTTTTTAGAATGTTGAAAAATACTGTGTGTACAGACAGACGACGTGTTCAGGTTTTCAGCAAATAATTCGCTCCACAAGATTGTCACCTGCGGCCTTAACTCGAGGAAAAACTAGAAACCATTAATTGACTTGCGACTTACAAAACTTCTAGTCAGTGGCGCAGTCTCCATGATTGGCGCAACGTTGTTTATTATTGGTCAATGATTTTCCGGCTCCACAGACAAAATAGGGGATGTAGCCCTGACATACATTAGGATTAACAAGTTATTTGGCACAATTATCCAGGGAAGGATGTTATTAAAAGAAAGTGAAGGAGACTGGAACATTGTGAATTCGAACAATAGTCAAGGCTAGATATTTCTATTGGTTCCCCTTGTCACGTGGTTATCATTCATGTTGTTATCCAACATGAGATAGATGTGAGCAGTGAAAGTGCATGGCATAGTTTCCTTGATTTGTTCGTTTTCCACCGAGACATGTCTTTGTTACCTATTGTATTACTTGCCGAACTGTTAGATTTTAGATGTAATATCTCATGTAAATCGCACTTTATAACCTGACTTTTAGGCCTACTTTATAAACTTCGTTTCAAAATAAAGGACTATAATTTGCTTTACATTCTCCTATTATATACTCAGGAGATAATACAACTATTGGAACTACATATGTCATGGATTCTTCATATTGACGAAAAGCTTTACTTCAAGTTGCCTGTAAACGTATTTATAAATAAAATGGCTATAACGCACTCTTGAGCACGTAGCCTTGGAATATCTGGGATGTTGTCAACTACAGTAGCATGCTATCCTTGGATTTAATCACATTTTGTGTTAAATTAAAGCGTGTCTCCTTTTTATTTGGTTCGCTTCATAGCGCTTGACATTCAAGTTGAGTTGTGAGGCGCCTACCCACAGTTTTATAAGGGGGATTTTTAAGATGCGAAACCCTAACTCAAAATGTATGGAGTCTCGGCAAAAGTCCGGTGGCCTTCTCAGTGAATACTTTGAAATAAAACACATCTTAATGCGTTTTTCCTGACATCCCGTAACCAAGATCGGTACACTGGTAAGACACTGGGCAATGTTTGGTTGGGTAAAACTCACTAATAATATGTTGGTCAAACTTGTTCATGTAATGGGTAAAGGTTATCTTCAAAACACGTTTATAGTATTATCCAATTGTTGGTCAAACAGGCGTCAAGTTTACATTCAGCATTTGGGCACCTTTTCTTTTAACCTTCCTTCTGGACGAATAACTGCCAATTAGCATAATATTTACTTAAAATTGGGCACATCGTTCGGTGAATGTATTGCGCGGAATATAACCACACACTTGACTTAATTTGCTTCACATTTCTTCGAATAATGACACATTGATTCGAGGCAACGAAAGTTTTTTTTTTAATCTTTGTCGTTTGCAAAAGGGGAATACTCTTTCATTCTGTTTGGCCACAAAATCGGGATCTATTTCCATAAAATTTAAGCAATGCTACCAAGGGCGGATCCAGGATTTTACAAGGAAGGGGTAGGGGGCTAATTTCGTAAGGGCAAAAAGTCGAAACTACGAGCATCAAATTTACAAAGCCTAGATGGAGGAAGGGCGGGGCGTACTGGGTAAAATTTAAAGTAGACACTGTGCGATAGTATTTTCTGACATCTAGCAGTCAAAATTAGTATACATGAAATTTGTAGTGCAGATTTGGAACAGCCTTAAAAAGGAATTGATGCCAACAGGGAAGCTGAAGTGGGAGGGGTAACTGAAGTTGAAGTAGGAGGGGCTGAAGCCCGAGTCTGGATGCGTCCCTGACTATACGAATTATTACACGACTGTATGTGATTCTGTAGGTCTTAATGAGGGCTAAACGTCTATCTGAGAGCAGGGCCGCATCCTAGGGACGTGGGAGGGATAAGGGAACGTCCCCCCTGACCCCCGCCGCAAACGGGCTCTTAAGCGGGTAACTCCCACTGATGAATGAACCTCCTTTCCCGTGCATGATGCCCTCAACACAGATAAAGCGTATACGTTAGAGTTCATTAGTATCGTTTCTCAAGGGGTACCACAGCAGTTTTTATGAAGTAGCCTATGACTAACTTAAATAAAATGCTCAAATCAAGGAACGTGTAAAGTATCTATTAATCAAAATTCTCAGTTGTCGACTGCCTTTTAATAGACAGCAAAGTTTGAAAATTCAAAAGATGCAGAGTAGCTTACATTTCACACAATGCAGAGAGAGTGCTTTAATTACACATTATAGCCTTGTATGTCACCAGAACATAGCCTTAGGCAATAAAATAGGGTTGTATCTGCACAAGGAGGAGTTTTGCACAGTTATGGGAGGAGCTAAAAGTTGCATAGTTGGGTAAATTGGGACTGTCTGAGATCTGCTCTTTAAAATCGTAGAAAATGCATCAGATTACACTACAGATCACGTGGCCTCAAAACTTTTACCTCAAGTGAGCCCTGGAATTCTCTCTCTTCTAGGGTTTCGCTATTCGCCTTTAAAAAAGTTCATGCAAGGTCATATCCCCTCCCCATCACTTTTGAAAAACTGTTGGCGCCATCTTACCTGTACAAAAAAAAAAAAACCCCAACCCCCTAAAAAAAGAAAGACCCTTAACAGTTTAGTTAACTTCTTAACATATATCAGTTCAAAGCCTTGCCAAAGACGACACTTATTTGCCCTGTAAGCGGTCGTACATAAATGTCAAGTCCCCTCATAGGCACTTCCTCTTTGACCCCTGCCTCAGACTGCACTAGGTGACAAAGAAAGGATTCGCCTGGGTGCCAACTATTCTAGGTACGCCACTAGACATTGTAATGAACTGCCCACTAGAGATTGCGCCCAGCTATGGCCCGGAGAGTCCAGAATTTTCAATATTTTTTCAGTGTCACGTCCGAAAGGGCGTTGATATACCAGAGTTTGAAAAGTTTTATTCCTAATTCTATATTACTATGTAGTATAGTGCTATCCATTGCAGCAGGAACTGCGATTTCTCAGATATGACTGGTGCCATTAAGTATGTATTAATGAAAGTATGAAACACATCCAAGCATCATTTGGCGATGCCTTTTAAATCTGATTTTTTTGGACATTACCGATCAAGATGGACAAACCGAACGGATTAGATCTGTGGATCAAGGCTTTAAAATTGGTAGTGGGTTGCCATAACCTGAAATGTACCTACAGTGTATAGGTGTGCATTACAACCTGTTTTCCATAGACCAATGACATATTTTAATAAATATTAAAAAGAAATTTCATGCATGGTGTAAAATAAACTAAATCATAATTTGCTTAGACATTCCATTGCCTCAGTTACCAGTGGTTCGTAATAAGTAACAATCACAATAAGCTGGAAAGGAATAGCTTGATATCACAGGGCAGTATAATGCGCAAAATCCCATCGAAAGATGAAGTGCCCAGGCAAGAATGGGTAATGTCTTTCCCAATAAATTGATACAATTTCAACAACTGATGGCTAAAAAGTTTACCTAACGCTCCTCGGAAAAAAAAGTCCAGCAGCTACTTATTCACTGATGATTTGACAAAGTTTTACATAATCACTGAGATAGTTGTATACCAACTTAGTTTGTCATACACTACAGGCTAACTTTTTGAGGTTGTTATATATACTCTCAATATTGGAAAAGAAGGTGGGCAACTTTTACCCCGTATTTAACAGAGTTAAATAAAGAAATTATAATTAGGAAATCGTTCACTTTTATGCAGTCTAATCACGTGCTTGGATTACACTATAGCCAGACTACCAGTATCTGTCATGGATGTCCAATGTGGCCAAGATACGGGATTTCCGGCACGGCGGTTCTTCCCAGAACAGCACTTTAAATGAAATATTATTAGATTATGCGATTCCTGTATCTAGTATTCGACAAATGTACACAACATTTAGTTAAGGATGTCTCAAATACAGAAAGTGGTGTCGAAAAGAATGTGCTAGAATAGGACACCCCCACCCCTGGGCCACAGTACCTGATTATTTTTAATAAAATAAAATCGACCTACTCAGCGTAGTAAGACAACCTACCATGCTATCGCTGTTTATCTATCTGTGAGTCTGTCTGTCTGTCTGTTTATATATATACATATATATATATATATCCATATTGTACATGTGGAAACATTCAAATGTTTTTAAAAAGCATCAAAAAAGTATTTGAGCGTAAGGTTCCACTAGAATGTGATGTTATTTTTCTTTCAGTTTATAACCAACCATTTGTTTCATGCTTAGTCAGTCTATGGTTTACACAAAAACAAGCACTTTTTACTTCAAAATCGTCCTCTTTACTTTTAAGGCGTTCGACGACGTGTCGCTTTAACCCCCCCCCCCACCTTCCCGTCCCCATATCCAAAGAAATACCCAGTACATCAATTCTCCAAATATCGTAATTTGGCATCACCGACTATCGCTAACTATAAGTTGGTATAGTTTACTTGCAATTTCGCTTTAAACTCTTCGTTTGCAGGGCTTGCACTCCTTACAAAATTGATCGTTCATTATTTTTGCATCATTCAAAAAGTAAATTGAATAATTGAAATGCTTTGTCAGGGACAATTCGATCTCTAGCGTCTGGAGAGAATAGTAATCGAAATCCCTTGATGCAAAGAAATACTGAACAAGCAAATGGAAAAGGAAAATATAAGAACAGGCCTGAAAGCTCGCACTTGAGTGGCGTTTGAAGAGCAGCATACAGAGGGATAATCCCATACTCATATATTCTATAGCTTTTAGTGATGTATTTCTCTGCGGCGTTTCCGAAGTAACTCTTTTACATATTAAAGATGAATTTTTTAGCCCTTACTTCTCTTTTCCATTGATCGTCTTAGTGATATAAGTATAGCGACCAGCGGTAAAAATGCAAAAAATATGAAGGTTTACAGTGAATTTAGTCTTCCTTCTTGTATTGTTATGCCACATTTGTAATTCCAATGTGACTTGCTTAAGGTACATTTAGGTAAGCTCTGGCATCAACGTTTTAAATAATTGATCACAACCGCTTAACTTGTGGAAAATAATTTGGAAGTTTCTTCAATCAGAAAAAAAATATATCGCCATATTAATAAACAGTTTATATGTATCGTCAGTAATTTAAATATATTTTCCCGATAATAGTTTTAAAGGTAAACAAAAGTGTTTACATTGCATTAACGAGCAACATGACGGACAACCGTTTTCTTTCATAAATAAACAATACAGTTTCACCAACAACTCTGGCAACCTAAATACCAATAAGATTAATCAGGTAATGATTGTAGTTGCATCTGTGAACAAAATATTCACGACTTGCAAAGCAGAGTGAATTTCTTTCTGTAAGCACGTTATTTTTTGAAAACAAAGTGACTCGACTACATTTTTGGATTGCTTATCATTCTACAGTTATCAATCGTGGTTTTAAAAAGAACGAGGCTTTTCTGAAACTCAAATGCAATTTTCTATTCAACTTAACAATTTATCAAGATAAAATAATATTTACAGTTTCACACAAGAACAGTTAGTTTCAATGGTTTTACTAGTATTTTAGGCCAAACAATTCATCATTGACGAAAGTTGAATATGCATTAGTTATGCAGAACAGGACAGATACACCTACTGCATAACCATTCTCCTGGATTTGATCTGGTCGCAAAGAGTTAAAACGGATGAAAATTATTTAGTACACAACTTAGTCCCACCAGGCAATGTGTCAAAGGTCATTTAAAAACTGGAATTCTGCGTAATGACAACACTCTTGCTTGCACGTGGCGGGAACTTTCGTACACCATTGATTAACCTTTCATGCGTGTAATTATGACAACTTAAACGACGAAATAACAACCAAATTCACTAACTCAAGACAGAAACTAAAACATCGATAGCAATAACACGATCTCATCACAAACGAGACGACCTTACCTGCATAATATTGATAAAGACTCGATGGAATGGTTCTTCAATAAGCTTTAAGATAAGAAACTTAACCAATATTCTCTCCAGGACTAATTAAACGCCATACGACTGTTCATCACAATATTCTGTGAATATGTGAAGTATAAGGAGAAGTAATCTCTTTACTGAAAGACATGATCCATTAGGAGTCAGGCTTCAAATTAATTACGGTATCTTTAAATGATCATCTGTGTTTTATTTTACTCCATTTGAATAGAAGCAGTTGAAGATAGGCGACTTTCATTACCGTAAATTTTTAAGAACTTATTTTTGTCCACGAAAACTACTCTTTGGCTGTCCCATCACACGTAGGATGTAATCTCATTTATTTACCATCTTTGTACAGTAACCGCAATGACGTCACAAATGTACGTAGATCAAGGAACGCTGTTTTGGACAATTTTTTTCTCTTATTTTCATCATCTGATCATTTGGATGTATATAACTCAAACGAAGCAGTGCAGAAAATAAACCTGCTAAAAAGTGCAGCCTGAACGGTAACTGTCGAGACGTATTTGACCAAGTTATAAAATTGCGAAAGAATAGGAACACCACTTTCTTCAACTTCCGTTGTACTTCAAAAAATAGATTGTAATTTTACATTTTAGGCAGGCCTGTAGCCAAAGGGAGGGGGGCGGTGCCCTACTTGAGAGAATTCCCTCCAGCAAAGTAAAGTTACAATTGTAATGATACATTCTAGAGTATCTCGAACCCCTTAAAATTACCCTCAGAAGTTATCTAGCTCCCATACAGTACCTTAGGTGGCTATGGGCCTCGAATTTGGGACAGATTCTGAGGTAGAAAGATTAAATTTCGTGTAAAAAAGGTGCGATGTCAGTTTTTGTCTAAAAGCGTCGATCCATGGGTAGTCCTGCTTATCCCCATTGGGATGAAGTTTGGAGAAAATGAGCATTATTGCTTTTACATAGTCCGCACTTGAAGGGTCAACAGACCCGTAGCAAAGGGGTAAGGGGGAGGGGCTTCTCCCCCTGAAAGTTTTTGCCCGCAAGAGAAGTTTCAAGTTGCCATTGACTTAATACATTTTTACACATTTGGCCCCCCTGAAATTTTTTTTGCCACCTGGAAGCCATTTCGCCACCTTCAGTACCTTGTCTAGCTACGGGCCTGAAGGTCAACCCCCTCCCTACCCTCCCATTCAACACCTGGCCACGGGCCTCTAGGCTTAACATCAGATCCTTGACGAGATTAAAGACGATATCTCGTCCTCTGCGATGACATATGTTCGTAAGGGTCTGTTTCTATTGGTTTGTGGCCTTTATGCCCGATGATGAAGAAGATGGTATACTTGTCGGTGTTGTCACTTATTCCTCAGTGCTCTCTAGTGCAGATTCTTAGCATCACTGTCCTTTGTGAATTTGCAGCTGTGAGTTGACCCGAGATCATTGAGCTAGAGTGTCTGTCTGGTGCTAGAGAAAAAGCTACAAGAAGTTATAACTAAAAAGCAACTACTTGCTGGATTTCGATATCAATCAAATAGCGTTATCAATTTCAATGAAAGGTCATGCTTGGTTGTTTCTGCACCCGCCAAAAACACTTGGGTCACAATGGAGCTGAACCAACATTTTGGGTCAAATTTTAACCCAATTGCGGTCAAATGAAGTCTTATTTGGGGCATTATGTGACCCAATGACTAAGGTCGGTTCCCTCCTGACCCACTTTTTGGTCAAATTGACCCAACTGTCTTTACAGTATATGAACTTAAAATGCCCGTTTTGAGATTATTAGTGTACGTTACAGTGAGTTCTCTCGCAAGAAACAATCCCTAAGATAAGTGCCATTTGAAATATTTAGAATAAAAGTTCAACTACAGTGTTACTGCTTTTAATCTAAATAACTGTTGAAATGATTCACAGCTCTTCTGTTTTTAAGCAATGCTAAAACTTTATACTTGTTACTTCTCAGTTGTTCATGTCCAAAGGTGCATGTGCTGTAAAAGATTCCGTAGAATTTTTTCCTTTTTCCGAAACGCACACTGCGATGGATATAGTGTGATGGCGCGTAAAAGGCACCTGTATCTTAATTAGAAGAAGTGCTCAAGGTTCGGCGATTCGATACTTTAAAATTCCTTTGACATCATACGTCAAGTTTTGATAAATTTTAGATGAAAGTTATCCCCAAGTTAATCTGGTTATGGATATGTTTATCGCTATACGACAGTTTTAGTCAAATAAAACTTCACTTTGCCCACCTAGTAGATCTCTTTCTAATTTGCACTACATCTCAGATCGGTGGGGAGGATATATCAGGTTGTCAGCTTTGGTGACCGATGAGCAGACAATTACGTATAGGTGTAATGTTTCTGCTTTCTGTCCAAACAAATCCAAATAATGAGTAAATTTCTAGCATTAATTCTTGAAACTGATTTCTTTTTCACAGAGGCAGACTGGGTGTTTCAAGCGGCCGCGACAAAAGTTATTTGACCGTCGGTGACAAGAATAAAAGGGCAAAAGTCTTTCTTCTTTCAGAAACAGACCAAAATGGCCCTAAACTTTAGGGCCATTTTGGCCCGTTTGTCCTAAGCTCAAGCAGTCAGGGATGTAACCACCACATCGCCGCATCGACTAGTCAGACATGTTTCTTATGGGCTTCAACAGGTGGGGCGGGGGACTAGCCTTTCACTACTTTTGAAAGTTGGGGATTATCCCCCCCCCCTTAATTTTCCAGAGCTGTAAGAAAAATAGTAGGCATATGTTTGATTCCATAGCTTGCAACAGAGCTGATTCAATGAATCAAACTCTAAAAATGGTGGAAAGAGCCATTTAAAAGTTAATGGATAAAAAATTAGTGGAAAATGCCTTAGAGTACAAAACAGCTCATCCGGCTTCCAATTTTTAGGTCCCTCAATTGAGCCTCAGACCATTCTTTTCTGCGGCTGCGCGATTCTCGTTTGGAGTAGTTCTGGTCAATGTGATGCCCCCATGGCGAAGCGAAAGAAATGTCAGAGGAGGGAAAATGGCCTTTAGGGGCGCTTTGAAGTAGTAAGATACGGTACCCAATGCCTCAAATGCGGTACAAACCAAAAAAAAAAAAAAAAGACGCCGACAGGCGATTTGAGTTGTCAGGGGGCGGACGACCCACTGACTATATGGACGCTCCACCACTGTGCACCCCACACGCTTTTTAGAAGATGTTGACGCTTATAATAGTTACTAGCAGTGACATATACCACTGAACTCACTCATAGTTAAACGTCCTTACCGCGTTAACATGGCTTCAGCATGGCATTGACGGAATGTACCCTTTATGCATTAAAAATTCATGAACCAATATCCAAGACAAATACTTTGTCAGAACTATAGAGTGTAAGTAAAGTCACGCGAAAGTCAAGATCGTACCCTAACTCCATTTCAAATAATGTTTAAAAGTGTTACCAACTTATTGACGGCCTCTATATATCATACATGAACTGTACTTAGTTAAGTTTAAATTTGCGTTACTCAAATACAAAAGGATGTTTTATGTTTAACGGCTAAAATTCATCCCCTTGTAGCTCAAAATTTAAACGGTCATGCTATGATAAATTTGTTGTGCCATGATAGACCAACTCGTCAGCTTTCATTTGAGGGGTAGCTTGTGTGGACTGTAAACTTTGACACGATTGTAGGTGGCATTTAACCGAGACAAAATAGTGTGTAAGTCAATGGAGAACTAATAATGGTGTGCCCCCCCCTTTTTCTCCTTTTTCCTCAACTGATAATCATGATGCACGTGCCTTGGAATGCCATTGTGTCCATATCTGCATGTGGTACTGCATTGAAATAATTTGGTGTTTTATTTGTATCACTTTGCGCTCAACTGATAACATACATTTGCGGATGCATGCACATGGAGTTCTATATTGTACTCAATCAGTGACATGCTACAAGTACTACGTAACACTAATCTGATTATATACTAGCAATACATTACTAAGAGAATAAATGTTGCACTCATACGGTGGTACACAATGCGTGCTAAACATTGTATTCATTTTGTGATGTACATGACGTCACGTCAGTTGCTTCCTGGGCAGTCACCTACGGTACTACAATCTAGTGTTGTACCGATATTGCAAGTAGCCGATATTACCGATACCGATATTTAATCCTCAATATCGGCCGATACCGATCCTATGCACCTCTTCTTGTACACGTCACCTCACAGTGGAGCTTAAGTCTAGAATTACAAGAAATTTATATTTTAGAAGTTGGAAAATTGATTTCATTCATCCAACTCCCATTTTAATAGCCTCCTCTCCGGCTGAGAAATAACATAAATGTTGAAATTTATTCACTTAATTTTGGAATTGCGCAATAATCTGTGCTGTCCTTCGTGTACAACGTACATTATCTGGTTTTGTTTCCTTTTAAAATTAAGATGTTTGTATGACCTTGAAACATTTACTGCGCCCACTCCCCCCCCCCGATTGGTGTACGGGAATGGCTCATACAACCAAGTCCCCCTACAGCAGTAAGACAGTGGTCACATTTTGGCACATAGTGTATTTGGCTTTCGAAAAAAATAAGAAAACAAAGACGTTGATTTAAGTCGTACAAGAATGACATCATAAATGATTGCGCAATCTACCATTTTAAATTGAGTCAATAAGCTTCAATCTTTTATATCTCAGCTCAGGAATGTCCCTTGATACCGTGAAGATAGGAGTTGGACCATTTAGATACTATTTTCAAACTTTGAAACATTACTTTCGAAATTTTAAACTTTATGTACACTTAAATGTCCTCCCATGTTATTAGTTGTTTCTGTTTCTTCAAATTCTAAGGGATCCTTTCATTCAGATCAGTGTGCTTCGGTGTTCATTTGGTACATTAAATACATGCAAATATTTTCAAAGAATCCCCGATGGTTGAAAACTATCGTTTTAGAGCAGTTCATCAACAAACTGGACATCCGGCTAAGCTCCAGTCTCAAATGCTTCCTCCACTCTTTATTCCCTTATTGCTTCGGGTTAAAAAGGCTTTATGTTTAATTGTTGAATAAGCTTTAGTTTTGTTGTGGGATGTATGAATAAAGGAGAAAAGAAACGGGCTCCCGTGGAGGGAATTAAGAGATAGTCTTATGGCCGGTTACCTGAAATGATCCAAAGACGTAACGAAACCATTTATTTGATATATGAAAATACTGAAGTGGTAAAAAAGAACTCACAGTTCTTGTAAAGAATTTAGAAACAATCTATATTAGATTATTGCCACGACACGTGGTCAAAATGTGTAAATCTTTTTCCGTGGAGATAACTGTATAGCTCATGCGTGTAATCTAATTTTTATGGCCTTTGGAAAGGAAGGAGGAATTAGGGGTAGGGTTTACGAGATCGAAGGGTTCAGTTGACATATAACTCTAAGCTAACTTCTAACCCTAACCACAATACTAAGGGGGCACACCACCATTAGAGAAACAGTTCACTCGAGAGAAGTAGTACCAAAGTAAACCGTCAATTTTAGGTCCTGTTCATTTGTGAATTGCTCATGTTAAGATTATCCCTTGATGCCGATTCTTCCTGGATAGGAAAGAGGGCATGTTAATATGTGAGTGGTGCAAAATTTGGATTAATTGAAAGTGATTCAGACCGTTTTTAAAATTGTCAGAAGAAAGTGGTGATTTCCGTCACCTTGGGGATTAATATAGGTGGGTGTATACCCTCTAAACTTCATCCCCTTGTAGCTCAAAATCTAAACGGTCATGCTATGATAAATTTATTGTGCCATGATAGACCAACTAGTCAGCTTTCATTTGAGGGGTGGCCTGTATGGACTGCGAACTTTGATAAGGTTGTAGGGGGCATTCAACCGAGACAAAATAGTGTGTAAGTCAATGGAGAAGCTAATGGTGGTGTTCCCCCTTAATCCAAACCCTTATCCTAACCAAGGCTAATCTTTAGCTTAATCTTAAACTTCATTCTGTATCTAACTCGAATCCCAACCCTAGCTTTAATCCGAAGCAGATTTCTTTCAAGCGGATCATTGGTCTAGCGAACCTTCGACCTAGTGAACCTTCGATCCAGTGGGTATCCCTCGAGATATAACTCTTCCCCCAGTCATTTTCAGGCTGAGGGTTTTCTTCCAAAAATTATGAATTAACTTTTGTCATAGAACAACTAAACACTTCCTTAGAAAATACCGAAATCCACAACTTAAAAGACTGACCCTACTCCCCCCAAGATTACTTTAAAAATCAGCAAACTCATGCAGATTTTCTTTTACTTGAGAAGTACCTCTGAACATGTTTTAGAACAAAACCATCACCAACAAAAGAGTAAAGTAAGGAATTACTCTCCGCGGTTTTAACAATTTGGTTTGGGTGACTGCATTTTCCCTTCAATTTTAGAAGCCTTCCGACATTCCCGCTTTTTGTACGTTTCCACTCAATATTTAAATAGGCTATTATTTTCTTGCAGTTGGTTTACATGTAAGCGCTTTTCTCTCTGTCTGCCGCAGAAGGAAACCTTCAATGCTATGTTATCACATCAGAGCTATACATCCGAGTCCGGACTCGGACTCGAATCTGGACTAGAGTCCGTTTTTCGCCGGACTCGGAATTGGCAAGTAATGGAAGGTCACGGAATCGGAATTGCCCCAGAATGGGCTCAGCTCAACTCAGACTCGGAGCAAATTCCGCACGAGTCCACAAGTTAATTTAAATGAAATTTTCATTAATGTGCAGAGGCAGCATTATTATTGGTGAACAATTAAACAAGTAAATTGTCACATAGCCCTATATATGTAGTCAACTACATTAAAGGGTCAGGAAGAGGACAAAATTGACTAAAAAAAGGCCCGTTTTCATCATACGTGTAAATCTAAATGGTACAAAAAGCATTTGCATGAGGCACTACATTGTCAAATGGCCGGAAACGGAATTGGCCCGGAATTGAAAAACCTGGAATCGGAATTGGCTCGGAATCGGAGGGTACTGGACTCGGAATTGGCCCGGAATGGTAGCGACCAGAATCGGAATTGGCCTGGAATTGGGTCAGGTGTACTGGGTTACAGCCCTGTATCACATGTGTGATTCATTTTACTAAAATTATTTTCAAAAGTTGCACAGTTTACAACCAGAAGCACTCTTCATCATTGCCTTATGGTAAAAAAAACCCAACTTATCGACAAGAGATAATCAAAAAACGAATTATCAGGTTAAGGGGCACCAAGTCTGTAGCCAGGAATTCTGTTCTGATATGGGGGGGGGGGGCGCTGAAGAAGATGTCTGTAGTTAGTGGTGCCACCATGTGATAGTAGTTTGAGGGAACCTCAGGTGATGATATCTCAAGCCTACCGCAGATAGCTTGAAGGTATCTGTGTTATGTGTGCACATGGTCACGAAACGGGGAGAAAATTTCGCTTTTCTTGTGGAAATCTTCCCCTCCATTTGCATTGCAGAAACATGGAAACTCTCTAAAAGTGAAGGGAACAAGGCTTTGTATGATCACGATGATGTTTCTTCAGCTCTGCAAGCGCAAGGGAAGAGTTGACTTCTTTTGAACGGCGAGGGGACCGGGGACTGCAATTAGGCAGGCTTGGTTTGGGTCAGTATGTTTTATTTAGCATCCAGAAGGAAATTCCCCGAATGTCAGAGGAATTTAAAAAATGGGAACACTAGCGTGGAGCTTTGAGCAGGACTGAATGACAGTGAGAGAATACCAAGCTCTTCACAGTTCACAATTCAGATGGTTATTATCGTATTTTCACTTTGAACAAAATTTTGCATGAAGATAAAAAGTAAATTTTTTAAATAAATTTGTGGTACAAGTAATCTTAGCTTCAAATGCATACAGTCATCATGTTACGCATGTTACTCAATGTATTAAATTGCTACATGAAAACCCTTTGATGCATGGCATATAACTTTGCGCCTTCTCCTAGCTTTAGCTTGAATAGTTCACTAGAATTTTTGTGCAAATAATGTTCATAGGTAATACAACTTCGATTGTGAGAATTGCACGCAAAGAGCACCGAAATTTTGCAGGAAATTTATTTGCCATGGTAAAACCTGCTCCCAAACTCAGCAAGCAGTGGTGAAAGGATATTCCCGACGAGGGGACCAAGCTCCCCTATGGGTCCAGCAACCCGAAGTCCCGGGAGAAGCGGCGGGTTGCTGAAAGGATGGGGAACGCGAAAGTTTGGGCGCGCGAAGCGCGCCGAAAAACCTGGAAATCTGTTGAAGAAACATGGAAAATACTTGTTTCTATGGAAGGATATGCTTCTCCTTATCCCAGACAGTTCCAATTTTTTCCAACTAAGTTACTCCTAGTACATCCCAATTCTGTCTTGAGCCCCTCCTTGTGCCAACATAATCGGGTTAACCTAGTACATTGCTTAAAGTCATACCCTAGTGGGCATACAAAGCCATAATCAGGCTCGTAGCCAGGAATTCTGATATAGGTGGGGCACCGGCACCGTACAGGGGGCACCAAAGAAGGGTTATGTTGTAGTCAGTGATCCACCAATATTATAATCAGTTTGCGGGAACCACATGGGATGATATCTCAAGCCTACCGCTGCTCAGATAGCTTAACGGTGCCTGTTGTACATGTGCACATGCGCGCGAAGCGGGCGAAAATTTCGCCATTCGGTTGGGAATTCCCCCCCCCCCCCGTCCTTTCGCAACTACAGAGACGAAGGAAGTTTCCAAAAGTAAAGGAAAGTATGATAGCGATGGTGCTTCTTCAGCTCCGCAAGCGCAGGTGCAAATGAGATACTGTCCGTCAGGCAGGTGAGGAGTTGCGTACGTTGCGAACGGCAAGGGGACCAGGGACTGCCATATGGCAGGCTTGGCGTGGTATGATTATGGTAACATCCAGCGGGAAATTCCCCAAATGTCCGAGGAATTAACGAAATGGGAACACTAGCATGACACAGTTCACAATTCACATGGTAATTATCGTATTTTTACTTTGAACGAAAATTTTTCATGAAAAGAAAAGGTAAATTTTTAGATAAATTTGTGGTACAAGTAAATTTAGCTCTAAATGCATGTAGACATCACGTTTCGCATGTTACTCAAGGTATTAGATTGCTATGTGAAAACCCCTTGCTGATGCACGGCAACTAACTTTGAACCTTCCCCTAGCTTTGGCTAGAATAGTTCACTGAAATTTTTGTGCTAATAATGTTGAAAGGCGGTTCAACTTCGATTGTGAGAATTGCACGCGAAGATCCCCGTTATTTTGCAGGAAATTTATTTGCCATGGAGAACTGGTGAAACTTGCTTGCAGACTCAGCAAAGGGTGGTGAAAAAATATGCCCCACGAGGGACTAAGCTCCTCTAAGGGATCCAGCAACCTGAAGTCCCGCCAGAAGTGACGGTTTGCCGAAAGGATGCCAAACGCGAAAGTTTGGGCGTGAGAAGCGCGCCGAAAAAATTGTGGTTCTGTTGAAGAAAAATTTTAAAATATTTGGTTCTTGTTAAGGAAAGTTAGAAGATTTGGGTGTCTGTGGAAGACTGTTCTCCCTCCTCATCTCAGATAATTCCAATTTTCCTAACTAAATTAGCCACTCCCAAAAATGTCTCGGGCCCCTCCTTGTCTGCTTGTGCAGACACAAACCTAGTACATTGCTTAAGGTCATGCCCTAGTGGGCATACATGTACAGGGCCATAATATGTAATCAGAACACTCTCTGTGATATGTAATGTGAGCTCAGACTCCCACCTTTTGACTTTCATGTCAATCATAGAGCATTCGCCAATTGAGAATTTTGCTTTCTCCCAACCAAAATGTACTTGGGGCGTCTGTCTTGGGGTGTGTGTACTTGGAGTGTATGTCTGTCTTTAAGAGCAAAACCAAGACGCCGGGCGACTAGTCCCGGGGGATAGACCCCTTCCTGGACTCAGCACCGAGACACTTCTCGTTTCTTACAAAATATGATGTTGCATCTGAGTTAAGAATCTTCCAAATGGTAGCAAAAAGAGATCAGAACTTCTTATCGATGCAATTTCGTATTTCTTTAGAATCACACCAAAGAGCAATGGCCTAATTGTGGAAGCCTGACTTTTATAAAGCTAACATTTCTGGAACGGGTGTTTAGGCTAACAGTTAAAGAAAAATGTAAATGAAGAAAGCACGCGCAGCGGGCGGAACTTTTTGTAATTTTAGAAACAAAAAAATGTTACAGAAAACAGAATACGCTGATTATTAAGCACCTTTTGAGATTATTTTTGGCCAAAAATCGCCTGGATTCATACCGGAGCCACCGATTACAGGTAGCCAAATTTTATTTTCTATCGATTATCCGGATGGGGGCACAGTGGTTCAACGGGGGACACGCCCCCGTGCCCCGGCCTAGCTATGGGACTGGCCATAATATGTAATCAGAACACGTTCTGTACATGCTGTGTAATGTGAGTTACTCTGCATCTTTTGAGTTTGATGTCAATCAAAGAGCATTCACCAATTGAGAAGTTTGCTTTCTCCAAACCCAAAATGTAATTAGGGTGATGAGTGTCACAAACAAGACGCAAGGAGACTGGTCCGAGGGGATGCCCCCTTTCATCACTCCTGAACTCAGCATTACTTTACGTTTCCTAGAATGTTTACCATGATGTTCAGTCTGTATTAAGAATCTTTCAAACTGTAAGAAAAAGGAGGCATCGATTTAGGTTTGGGTTTCTCTAGAATCACGCCTACACGGAAGAACAATAGCCTTATTGTGGAACCTTTGACTTTATAAAGCTAACATATCTGAAAAATATCTGCAAAATGTAACTGAAGATAAGGGCGCGGGTAGCGGGCGAAACGTTTTGCATTTTTAGGGAACAAAATGTTACAGAAAATAAAATACGTTCATTATTTAACGCCTTTGGGATCATTTTTAGTCAAAAATCGCATGAATTTATACCGGGACCACCGTTTTCAGGTAGTAAAACTTTATTTTCCATCGATTTTTCATATGGGGATGAGGACACCGCAGACCGCACGGGGAGGGGGAACACCTCCCCTTGCCCCTGTCTGGCTACTGACCTGAATAGCACTTTGACCCATGTCGGCATCATGAACTCATGCTTAAGGTAAGTACCCACTAAGGTTAAAGTTGATTGGATGCACAATTTATGGGGAGTATGTGCCAAATCTTGCTGCTTACATACTCCGACTGGCACACACGTAGACCTATCCGTTTTTGTCGCCAATTAGTGTAGAGGGTTAAAAATGAGCCAGTCGGGGAAATCCAAAATTTGAGAGGAATATCCCCAGTTCACTAGCACGTTAACTTGCCAGTATCCCTGATACACGCCCAAAATGTGCTACACAAACGTGCATAAACTTACTCACAGACACCCAGACACTCACTCGCACGCACGCCTGAATACATCTTCACATTTCTGATCATAGGTGAAGTACAATATCTCATCTCCCTATACATAACATGTAGTCATATGAAATAATATTTCTCTCTACCCTGCATATACATATCATATTACATGTTTTATGTTTGACATAACTCAAACAGGAAAATAACCTTTTGTTATCGATAAAGCACTATATCGAAGAGTTCATTTTCGACTTACTCAAGCCAACTTTACTTTTATCGATCAGTCGTGGCAACAATTATAGGCTGACACTGACATTTAATCTTGGCTTAGTGAAGAAAGATGTCAACGAACATCGTATGTAAACATCACTTTCTTTAGGACGAATCTATAGCACAAATTTGAAATCATAATATTCGTTAGCATTAGATGAAGCTTTATGCGAATCTGACCAGAGGCTAAAAGTGTTTAGCTGTTAGGCTGACATGTTGTCGGACATCCTGTTTTAAAATTCAAAAGAAAAAGAACGTGTAGGGACACCATACGTCTATTTCATACTGTCACAGTGTGAAAACGCCTTTCCTTTAAGATCAATTTTACATAACATATTGCTAGAACAAATCCATATTTTTTTTGTAGAAATACAACCAAGAAAAAAAAAAGAAAATGGGAATATTTTGGGAGCATGAACTCAATTGTATCTTTGTCATGTTTTACATAAGTTATTTTTTTATTTTAAAATGTAAAAAATATAATAAGTTTCGACAACCAGTTAGACATTTGTCGGGTGTGTGTTGGGTTGGTGGTGTTCCTTTCTGGATGCTTCAAATGGCTGTCTATGTACCATTTATATCTTATAACCACAAGGTTTCGTGTAGTTTTACAGCATGAGAATTGAGTGAGTGGAAGATTAATTGAACATGGATTTGAAGTGCCAAATCATTGGCAACATGGACTTGTCACACAGGCATAGCAAGGATTGTTGAAAAAGGGAGGGGGGGGGGCAAATGTACGATTCTGTTAGCATATATTTCTATATTTATTACAGAGTGTCTTTGAATGGAGTGGCTATGGACCGTCCGCGCAATTTTTTCCACGCAGTTATGGGCAAATTATGGCAATGGACCAATCAACTTCTTGGAAATTGGCCACGCGCTTACTCCCGAAATGCCAGTTTCTATACAATTTTTGGTAATTCTGACGCCGGTTTATGAAAGAATATGCCAAATATCTCTAGGACACGTAACACTAACCTATATTTTATCCCTAAACACTATGTGAAACAATTTTCAAAATTCCTGAAAATTCGGATTTGCCCATAACCTGGTGGGAAAAAAATTAAGCGGCCCTCCCAACATACCCTTAAAACGCCAAGTTGCCAAGATCAAAGTGAAATCAATAGCAGTGTAGAGTTGCCATGAACCGAACAATACCTAGCTTGACTTACAAGAATAGAGAATAGCCGCAGTGTAGTAACAAAAGTACGATTCACGCAGAATCGTCTACTGCATGGGCATATCCACGTAGTCACCAAGTAACCCCTCCTGATTTTAGGAGACAGGATTAAATCGAGACAAAAACAAACTAAAGGCTTATATTAGGGTATCTGGGTCCGGTGCATTGGATTGCCCTGGTGGCTTAAAGGTACGTGGACATGTAACCAAAGGTTTAAACAGCTGTTTCACTCAACAGTTATAAACTTAGGGCCCCTGATAAAAAAATTTGCTGATATAATTTGAATATCTTTCACCTTTTGAAGTTTCACCAGTTTTGCAATATCTCATTAGCTATGCAAAAATTACGAAGAGGAGTGTTGTAGTGTCTACTTCTTTGTTTAGCTTTATGAATTATCTGTTTGTTTTAGAGTTTTAGACAGTAATTATAATGGAACAGCGCCACTCTTTGACAATTTGAAGTCAAGACCCGTGACCCTCCTTTACACGAGGTCATGGCATCTCGTTGTTTTGTGTTCTATCGGTACGCATCTTAAAGCTGATCTTTAAGAGGTTTTAGAGATTATGCTGTTATATATGTGTAAACAAAAGGTATGACATTACGATTAAAGTGTTAGTTATGTAAACTTTAATTTGATGCTGTTCTATCTGTAATATATGTTAATTACTAACCAGCTAGTTTTTAGCTTGGTGTTAAATGTGGCCATTTTCAAAACAGTCAAAAGTTACTTTCAAAATAACCTCCAGGGTATGCCACTTTACAACTCTCTTTGGAATGAAAGTTAAACAAATACAAAAGACGCATCTCATTAGTCCCTTTTTACACATTCTAAATTTGCATATGTAACTCATTTTTATTCATGGTGAAGGTGCACAAATAGTCTCGAAAATGGTCAATCCTTGGCAGGAGAGCGTATAGGTGTAATGAAAGTTATGGCGTAGACAGACATTTTTTTGAGGGAGGGGGGACAATTTTCCTACAAATTATTATCTTCGTATGACAAGTTTGCATGTAAAAAGGGTGAAGAGTTTGTTTTGAAAATGGGATTTGGTTTGACACTTACGTGCTGTCCTGGGAGAGGTCTAGCGGGAGGGGTCCCTCCTCGTTTTGAAATTTTCAGAACATAATTAGTATCCACATCCGGGGTTCTCAAAAGTGACCCTGGGCCACCTGTACTTGTGCTTTAACTTAAAAGTTATTCCAGTAATCCTGCAGAGCTTCGTTCAACAGCCATGGTTTGTATTAAAATTTGCGGTTCCTAGAGCCTTCCTAGGGCCATTTTGAGCAGGTCACTGGCCTCCACCTAACAATCTAGTTGCTACATAATTATCCTTTAATAGCTGTCGTCCTACTGAAACCCAGGGCTGTAATCAGTTACAGCCGCTTAACCCAATTCCGGGCCAATTTAGATTCCAGTGGCTACCATTCCGGGCCAATTCCGAGTCAAATACCCTCCGATTCCATGTTTTCCAATTTCGGGCCAATTCCGAGTCCGGCATTTGACAATGTAGCGCCTCATGCAAATGCTTTTAGTACTATTAACAATTACATTAATGATGAAAATGGGCACTTTTCAGGCCGGTGTCAGTTTCATACTCTGGGTGACCCTGTAATTAAGTTGATTGTATGTGACCATTTTCTTGTTAAATCGTACACCAATAAGAAAGCTGCCTCGGAAACATTAATGAAACTTTCATTTTTTGTAGACTCGACTGGAATCGGCTCCGTGTCAGAGTCCAGCTGAGCCCATTCTGGGCAAATTCCAATTCCGTGACCTCCCATTCTGGGTCGATTCCGAGTCCGGCGAAAAACGGACTAGAGTCTGGAATCGAGTCCGAGTCCGGACTCGGATTTTACAGCCCTGCTAAAACCGGTAATATTAAGCATCTGTTCATCTATTTAGCGACATGTAAATATGTTTTTAATTTTATTTTTCATGACATTTCGTTTTAAAATTTTTCAGTTTTGGCGTCAGTCTGGTTTTCAAATGTGACCTTTTTACAAACATCGTTGTTTAAGCAGTTAGTACCGCAGATTCGATTCGAAATTAATATCGCAAATTGATTATCGGACGCTAGGGTAACATGCGCCGTGCGTTGGAAACTAAATATATTTTTCGGGCACTGAACAAACCTTCTGAGAGGTAAATTGAAAATGTAGAAACACACTATCACCATTGATTGGCTGGTAGCGTACTCCAAATATGTTGGTTTGAAAAAACCTCCTAGGTAGTAGGAAGTTATACTTCCCAGGTCTTACAAAGTTGTAGATAAAGATATAAATAAACATTTTTAGGTTGTGTGACAACACCGAGGAACAAAACAAACCTTTAACTACCTCAGATTTTTCGACGGGAGATTTCACCTTCAGCTACCCCCCCCCCCTCCGTTTCACTTTCACTGGTGGGAAAGTTTAAAGAATGCCTTCGTAATAATGATTATAAAAAATTGAACACAATGAATCAGTTTTTCAGCCGCGTCCGTAGTCATTCTTTTGAAAAAATGTTTTACTAAAGGAAATGTGCATTGGCATGTTTACAGTAGTAGTTGAAGACGGTAGTCTCCGACCACGTGAACGTTTTCCGTCTTTCTTATGAGATTTAAGAAAATGATAAATGGTTTAAGGCATAAGTATGGTATAAATGCCTATAATCTTTACTAGATTTACACATGATTGTCATATAAAACTAACATGCTTGACACCGGCCTCTTGACGGCCACATGACATTTGAAAACAATTTTGAAATGACAGATCAATCCGAACACTATACATGCTACTGGAGGGCCCATACTATTTGTTAATGAATGTCCGAGGCAACATCGGATGGATACTCCAGTGATGTGCCTATCCTTATTCTTTTCTTGTAGGTTGTATACGTCACTTCTTCAGCTGAGATTTCCAAGATTATGTAGCCCTCATGTGAATTTATCTATAGCCTAAGTTTTAAAGTAGCGGCCGGCGGGCCATTTTCGACCTGCGGAATTCTCGTACAGCTAAAAATTTAAATAAGAAATCAAACTTTATGACTGGGCTCTTGCTACAACAATATTTCAAAATAAAGACTCAGGTAAAAGAGGCCCGCAGTCCAAAAGACTTGAGGACACTTGATCTATCTGAGTGTATCCAAAGATATTGCCTTAAATGACACCAAATTCTTAAGTCTTCTCTCTGCAGTAATCGGAAATAATCAATCGCCTCAAATGTGCTTTGAAGTCGGCAAGCTCTTGCAAATCTTCACTTGTTTGCTTTACAAATACCTCTGAAGATGTTTTGAACATAAGCATTTCAAACAAAAGTTAAAGCCAGGAGTTGTTCTCCATAAATTTAATAATTCAGTTACAAAATATTGTCACATGGTTAAAAGAGCCACTCATGAATTCTACCAGGGTACACTTTTTCTAATTGGAGTAATTGCATTTACCCTTTTAGTAAAGTAGGTATTTTTTCTTTGGTAATGTCCACTAGCAACCATACAAATGCCAATGTTGTACGAATACCGAAATCCTTTTAGTAGGGTGGCGGTATACTGATTTATCAATTTCACGGGAGATTGCGCGGCGTCTTCCAAATATTGTTTGAAATACAAAATTCTTGTGATCGCCTTGAGGAATCGTGTTAGCAATACTGGATTGACAGAAGTTACTACAAAATCTTTTCCGCAGTCACATAAAACCAGATATATTAGCTAAACTTGCTCTGAAAGTGCATCTTTTATGGTATTACAATATAACTTGACCTGTCGACGCTCTGGCTAGCTATAAGGAAAGAGAATTTCTTATAGATACGAAAAAAGACGGACATTTTACACAAAGACGTAGAGTTTTTCATACAGTTCATGTATTCATAGAATGTATGAAGATGTCGAACTGTGAAGATATACATATTTAAAGTATTGTTCTCCACAGGTCCAAATTTTGTCCGGGCGCTTGTCTCCGATTTAAGTTGGCAGGTGGTACTGATCGCCGTCGAGTGATCATTCGCAATTGCTAAACTCGTGCTAGCAGCATCAAAGCAATATTAAGGCATTTTCCAGTGGCTTTTCACAAGGTTCTCGTGTGAAAGAGAAAAAATCCAGTTCATGCCCTCCAAACCTTTAAGTAATGCTCTTTTCCTAACACGAGATATCTCATATTAAAGAACACTTATTTTTGTCAACAAATATCTCCAATTAATTTAATTCAGGCCTTAAAGGGCAGTTGTTTTACGACGCTAAGTGACCAGAAATGTGGGAGAAGCCAGTATATGGCTTATGAATTACAGCTCCACGTCGGGTGGCTTACCAACTCAACAATTTAAATCAAATTTGGTCTCTTTTGAATGTGAGAGGCCAGTTCAGATGATGGGAAAAGCGTAGATTGCTTTTGGATGAAAACCCCACCTTTATACTTTTACCCGACCAGGGATTGAACTCCGAACCTCCCGGTTGCCAAGCTTCATCGCATCAAAAGCCACCGCCTTTATCCACTCGGCCACAGCACCGGTCTAGTTCTTATCAAGGTCACAGAATGTTATATAAAGTGGGCACATTGCTTCAGATTCCTTCTGTTTTTCTTTACAATTGAATGTCCTGTTTGTCCTCGAAACTTGATACCATTGGAATGTTTGAATGTTTCCATGTAGATAGATTGGTGTTAGTGGTTGGGGTAGGAGTCAACTTCCTTAGGTTAAATTAAGAAATTGGGGTTAATGAAGCTGGTATCCATTTACTATAGTTGTATGGGTGTGAGTTTTATTATTATGTTTTTTTTTCTTCTTTCTCTCAAGGGAGTGGATGCCTACTTAAGCTCTCTAGATTTTTTACAATTACTCCCTTTCCCAACTTGCCAGTGTGAACGATGTGGCCTTTCTACTTTCTTTGAACACCAAAATGTCATTAACATTTCATTTTGTACAGAAATAGGTAAAGTCTTGTCAATGCCGATTTATAGTAAGTGTTGTTATTGTTTAATCGTATTTTAAGGGTAACACAAAATTTAAGTACGTATAATTTTTCAAGTTGTGGAAAAATCAATAAATGAATGAAAATGAAAAATGAATGAAAAGATTGAGCACAAATCTTCACTATATGTAGGGCATAACAAACAAAGTTGCTACATATTCCCTACAGCAACATCAATACATAAAGAAATTCAATTATATGTCAAATTAATGTGCTGCGATGACATCACAGATTTCCTATAATGCACTTCATTTTGAAAAAAATTGCATTTCTTTGAAAATTAGTATCTTACAAACGCTACAAGTTTTCACCTCCTAAAAGAGAAAAACATTTTCTACATTTTTGAACTCATTGAATTTTGTCTCTGACAAACCCCTTTAACCATAGTAGCCTATAGCAGGAAACTGGCGATCAAAAACATGATTCATGGCTGATTTTTTTCAGTCAAATACTTAACTTCTGGGAAGGCAGAAAGTGTTTAATTCACTTTGCATGCAAACGTTTCCAAAAGGTGTGAGAGCATTTTTTGTCCAGGCGGGCAGATTTTTGTGGGGGCGATAATTTTAAGACCGGGCGCTGACGCACGCACTTCAGATTTTGTCAGGGCGCACCGCCCGGACAAAACGGCTATTGGAGAACACTGGTAAAGTGCTAGTATGCAACAAGTCTGCAACAGAAAACAAGTTCGCGCTTACATGTATGATGGTAAGGGCTGTCTAACTTGGGTTTCACGTTGAGTCTCATGACCATTGAGGTCCACCTTTCTGGACAAGTTTCAGGTTTTCGACTACAGTGAAAGTAAAGATAGTCCACAAAGAGTTTCTTGAAGATCAGAAGTAAAAAGGGAATGAGGTTGCTTACTGAGAAGTTGGTTAAGTTCAGTCGTGTGTACTTAATAGTGTCGTAACTATATGCGGGAGTAGTTATTTGCTGACATTTGGATATACCTAATGAGCAGGACTTTCATGAAAAGTAAACCATTAAAGAACACCCGTCGGTGTGGTACAATTAAAATCATTCACTTATCTCTGTGGAAAATCTTGATATCACAAATGATTCGGATTGAAACGGTCTAATGAGAGCAGATTCAGGATTCCGGACCCGTCCCAGTCTCCTCTCGACAAAATTAATGAGAAAATAAAGAAACGTAAAAGAGAGAGAAACTAAAACAGCGTTTGAATAACATGAACAACATTACTAAAATACAGGCAATCGTTCATAAAAAGTTCCATTTTTCGGAGGGGCTTCGCGTACACCCATCTGAATATTTTTCCTCTAAACTTCAAAACTAACGTGAAGTGTAGTCGAACACTGTGCAAGTCCTTACCACCATAGCGTAGGAAGCTGTTTGAGACTGGGGCGGGGCTGAACCTTGTTTCAGATCGCCATCCTGGGGGAGGGGTCTAAGGGGAGGGGTGTCCCCCTCCCCTTTGGAAAATTTTGGATTTTTGAGGGACCTTAGATGCAATTTGGTGCATCATTTTGGACAAATTTTAAGGTAAATTACTGCAGATTTTTGACATTTCTTGGAAAATTTTGGATTTTTGAGGGACCACAGATGAAATTTGGTGCATCATTTTGGACTAATTTTAAGGTAAATAACTGCTAATGTCTGACATTTCTTTGAAATTTTTTGGACTTTTGAGGGACCTTAGATGCATTTGGTGCATCATTTTTGGACAAATGTTTAGGTAAATTAGTGCACTTTTTTGACATTTTTTGGAAAATTTTTGGATTTTTGAGGGACCTTTAATGCACTTTGGTGCACCTTTTTTAGACTAATTTTAAGGTAAATTACTGTAAAGTTTTGACTTTCTTTGGAAAATTTTTGGATTTTTGAGGGACCTCAGAAGAAAATAGGTGCATCATTTTGGACTAATTTTGAGGTAAATTTCTGCAAATGTTTGACATTTCTTGGAAAATTTTGGACTTTTGAGGGACCTTAATGTAAATTACTTCACATTTGTGACATTTCTTGGAAAATTTTTGGATTTTGGAGGGACCTTAGATGAAATTTTGGACTAATTTTGAGGTAAATTAATGCTTATGTTTGACATTTCTTGGGAAATTTTTGGACTTTTGAGGGACCTTAGATTCAATTTGGTGCCACATTTTGGACAAATTTTACGGTTGAAGCATACTTCCGCCCCTTCAAATTTCGCTGGGAGGCTGGAGCCCCAGTCCCACGCTTCCTACGCCCTTGCTTACCACCATCCTTACTTACCATTCCCCGACCCCCTGCATCACCAAAACGACCGATTGTGAGTCTGAATTAAACAGATAAAAACGGTGGAATTGTGATGACTCTAGTCATTCAGTGCACATTCAGTGCAATTTGACCACAGTGATATGCTTCATTCAGCTCCGTGAACCACAAGAAAGCAAACGATATGTTTAAATAACATTAACTCCTTCCATGCTTCCCCTTCACAGTTGAGATATGGAATTTACATTTGTTACGGTTCTAATTTCCACAAGAGTTCATATAATCACACTGTGCATACTCAAACGCATACGGAAGCACACGTGGAGGGGCATATTTTGCCCCAGAATAGCAAATTTTCAGCCCAAAGAGGGGAGGGGCTGCAGCCTACTCAGCCCCACCCCACCTACTAAATCTATGCTCAGTCAAACGCAATCAATCGGCAGCGCTCTCTCTGCCTCACATCATACGCATATTGCTCAGACCGTCAAAATTTGGCCCCTTGCAAATTTGCTTACATCACTGTCTTTTTACAGCTTTTCGTCAGCCTAGGCTACTAGCCTATCGTTTGTCATGTACTTGAGTTACTAAAGGCTTTATTTATTCTGCAAATCCACTCTTAACCTCTATAATTTCTGGTGTAGGACCGGTTTTTTTGTGGCATTAACTCTTATTAGATCTCTACATAAAGAATATTTAGATATAACTCACATTTTGGGGGAGTGTCATTTCTTGCAATTTGGAAGATTTTGAAAGAAATTTTCTTGATACACTACCTGTTCGCCCCAATTAATGGTAGCGCTTTTCAAAAAGATGGTGCAAAGATGGTCTACTATAGGGGAGGCCTTTAACCTTTGGATTCTTTTTAAAGGATTTTTTTTATTAAAGCCATTCCCGGCAATGTTAAAGATAGTAGTGCACGACGAATAGATTTGTTTCATGGGAATTTACGTCACATTAACATTTAAAGCGCACCTATGAAGGCTGAGCCAATGAATAGAAACATTCTCTCAACCCTTGAGAACAAAGACGGTCTTCTCGTAGCAGATAAACCTCGATGGACTCAACATACAAATGTTTTAAGCCAATATCAAAGAAAGAGATGTACGCCCTCATTTTCGTAACTTTGCCCAGTGCTGAAAAATTTGCCTCAATAAGTAAGTAATCAACGTTGGTAATTAGTTCAATTCCAAGTTGAAGTTGACAAACGTAAAATGAGGGCGCTGTCAACATATCGTTGCTCTCTTAAAGAAAGATTTTTTAAGGAATCAAAGGCCTGGTAACGACCGACTTTTCTGAAGAACCTTGTGACGATTTCAAGTCAGACAAAAACGTTAATCTTCAGCTTCAGATTTAATTAAGTGTAAGAGTATGCACGTATGGAATAAACAGAAAAGCTTTTTCGTGCGCATCATTTGATTGTGTAAATGTTCTATCAGATATCACTGGCGAATTCTCCTACGAAATCAATAATTATATGACAAAAATGTAAACCGGGTCAAGTAAGTGAGTACGTACATTCCATAGACGACTGATATGTAGGGGAGATGTAACAGTGATTTAAGAAGTAGGCAGAGGCGTATATACATGAATTCGCAGGGGGGTGAACTATTTTGGGACCAAAATTCCTTGGAGACCGACTCCCATTGACATAGTTGTACGATGAGAATTTTCAAAGACCTTTTTCAGATGTTGTTCATGTCTGGTCTACTGTTGAAAGGCATATTGCACTGCATTTGAGACCAACTTTTTGGCGCTCAGAGACTGACTTTTGATTTTCACATCCCCCCCGTATTTACGCCCCTGGAAGTAGGCCTATTACTTTGTCAACCTACTTTTAATAGGTATGCCTACTTTACTTGATTTTTATTCCCGGGTATGTATTATTTTAGTGTTTTATGTTTTGTATGATTGTCTTCCTACTTTAGTCTTCATTATATTCTTACTTTCTTATTTCTTCATTCTTGTAATGAAACCACTGCAATTTTCTCTTTAAGATGAATAAAGTGACTCTTATTTGTTCAAATTTAAACCACTCTAGCTATTATTGCAAAAACTGCCTTATAATTCTATAAAAATCAGCTTCCTATGAGTACCTACAAAATTCTTTACCAAAATTCTAAAATATTTTCGTGAAATTTCTAAAGAGGTCTGTTGAAATTGTACGGAGAAAACTACAAACATTTCTCAAGATTTATTATGAACTTAATTGTAAAACCGCTAAAGAAATTTCTTTAAATCTCCGAAAGAACTTTTTTGTAATTCCTACAACCATATTTTCTAAAGAATTTAACAAGAGTATATCTGTGAATTTCTTGGCATCTTTGTAAGTTATATAAAATTTTTTACGTGGCACAGAATTCAAAGGAAGTTTAAAAGAATTTACAGATATTATACAGTAAAATTTTTAGGAATTTTTTAGACATGGCTACACATTTGGGGGGGGGTGGGTGGTTGAACCAAACCAAAAAGTCTGTAGATTATAGGCTACGAATATAGTTATAAAACTATGAAAGAAATTGTGGAAATTCTAAGGATGGTGTGTACGGAATTATGTAGATCAGTTGTGGGGGTTGGAAGATAGCTGGGCTATCGTACTGACTCAATTAAATGCTTGCTGACATGTTCATACAGTCCCTCTTAACATGCTTGCTTCGAACCTAGCAGTCGGTCCCCTACGTGATAATGAGATGGACTGAAGACTATTATAGACATTGTGTCTATGGCAACTCACAAATCTCCTATATTGATGTGAAGAGTTTATTTATATTATGCACGGTGAAATTGCATAGTTTTATACGACGCCACATCTCACCCATACGTGCTGCCATGCACATTATTGAGTGAATAAATTGTGTGAAGTTCGTAAAACAAACGAAATTGATAGAACATAAAAAAGGTAAAAATTGATTTTTGAAAGATGATACGGCACATCACTTGAGGAGTATTTTATCATAAGATCTCATTATACACTTTCAAAGCGTTTCAGACAGGGATATATCCGACTTCACGGTGACGTTACCAGATCCAGAGACAATTCTAATCTCTTCCGCTTATTGGCCCCAATAACGGGACAATGTGAGTCCGACCACCACACTCTTAAAACAAAAGAGTGATTTTCACTCCAAAAAAAGTGAATTAAGGGACCACTCCTAGGGAAGAGTGAATATCCCCCGGGGTGGAGTGAACATGCACTCCAAATAGAGTGACATTTCATACACATGGAATGGAATATCGCTCTGTTTTTTAGTGAATTTCACTCTTTTATTTTTAGAGTGCAGAGTCTTGTTTATTTGACAATATAGTCATTCACATTGTGGTTTTTATACTCATTAACATGTTTAATTGATTAGGTCATTGCTAGAAGTCACCTTGTTAATACTGTCATGGAGCTATTCCGTAATAGCTCCATGATATTGCGCATCTAATAATCCTTAGCTGTGTGTGACCATTCTTTAAAAATTTTGTGCATCAATGAAACAATTGCGCCTTCGTGAATTTTTTACTTTTGTGCCTCCACTGCTGTAATTGGCTCCGAGTCCCAGTCTAATTGTAGCTCATCCCAGGCCATTTCCAATTTCTGGTTCTCCCTTTCCATAGCAATTAAAAGCAGACCTTAGTCCATAAGTCGAACTCAGGTATAACGAGCCCTAGTTTCACGAAACAACGATCTAACTATTTTGATCTGTTCCCTTTACTATGTTTCTGCTACCTCGATATGGACCAACTTGTACTACCCACTTAAGTTGAATGGCTCTAAAATATAATCTGACCCTCAAAATTGACGACATACTTTGTGCTCCAAATGTTCTAAGGGAGTGGGATAACCTCTTGATAAGTGCAAGGCACTTTGAACTTTTTTTCCTCTCTTTTTCTTCTTGTGATCTTCCTTGAAATTAAGCTCCTCCTAGGTCGACTTTTAGAATTGCTATAGTTGTATATTTTCTGTTGTCCAATTCTTTTGGCAAATAGTGTGAAAAGCTTTACCAAGCTTCTCGAAATCTAAATCTTCATACTGAATATGCTTCATTTTTCAGGAGTCACTGAAAAAATGTTGCATTTGTCAGCTTTTTATGACAAAGTACTTTTTTCAAAGTCCCCACGAGTCCTCGACTCTCTGGCGAAGAGCCGAAGGGCGAAACCAAACATTACCCCAGAAAGTTCTGCTCCCCAAAGGAGCTACGTCGGCGGGGAGACAACAAGACTTAGCATGTCAAAGCTCTTGACCTTCGAACCTCTACACGAAGGGTCTGCCATGCGTGGCTCCGTTCCCAACTAACTAAAAGGAACAGATACTGCACACAATCTTAGCCAGAAGGATTTTTCCAAAGCCCCCTTTCCTCTTTGTCAAATGTCACTCCTGAAGAAGTTCTGCTCCCCAAAGGAGTTACCTCAATAAAGTTATCATCGTTTTCTTGTGATATTTGTCTGGTAATGTACCTAAATCTTGAAGAGCCCTATGCAGTTTCACTATTTAAACTGGGTAATTAGGCTTTTAGTGACGTAAAGACACGAAATTTTATAGTTACTTTGCAAGTGTGCACCTGTCGGTAATTGCTTGTGTTTCAGCAAAGGCGTAGGAGATAGGGGCGGGGTGCAGCCCCAACCAAAAATATCTGTGAAAATTCGGGCAATATGATGAAAATTTCTCGGGCACCTACTGGAAGGGGAATAAATGTAATGATGTAAGTAAAGGATAATCAATAGTTTAAAAAACTTAATTGGTAATTAAAATAAAGTTCTGATTTGATTTGCAACAGTACATATATACTGGGTAATTAACCAGTGTGTTTTTCTATTATTGTTATTGTTATTGTTATTGTTATCATTATTATCATTATTATCATTATTATCATTATTATCATTATTATCATTATTATCATTATTATCACTATCACTATCACTATCACTATCACTATCACTATCACTATCACTATCACTATCACTATCACTATCACTATCA
>WURT03036910.1:0-14972 GCA_009936505.3 Holothuria glaberrima
TTTTTTTCTTTTTCCATGTTTGTGTACAGCCTTTGTTTAATATTGTTTACGAATCTTGGCAAACTTATTATGGAATAAATGAGATGGAAAAAATCCAAATTTAAAACAACAGATTGACAAATAGAAAATAAAAGAAAAATAAAAAAGTTTTGATCACCGTGGTGAGTTTAAAACGTATCACCTACTTGCTTCAAGTTCCCTAATCGAACACTAAAAGACTCTTGGGTCAATTTGACCCGAAATTGGGTGAGGACGGAACCGACTTAATTTACTGGGTCAAATATTAGGTTTCATTTGACCCAAATTGAGTTAAAATTTGACCCAAAATGTTGGTTCAGTTCCGTCGTGGCTCAAGTGTTATTAGAGTGTAGAATGTGGCACAACTTCGTCTGCAAATATATCAAAACAAAACGCGGATATCCCGTTATCTTTTGGCAAGATGCTTGAACATAATCCCCCCCCCCCAAAAAAAAAAAAAAATTAAGGCGTGGATTATTTTTTTTAAATTGCACAAAGAGTTTACAAACTAATGGGATACTTGCAGAGCCACCTGAGCAAACTTTTCATCCCAGACAATTCAAATTATACTAACAAAATTTTCCTTATATAGTCCTGTCTTCAATTGATGAACAGTATTTGGCACTTCTCGGACACTTTTTAATTGCTCTTGGCCAATCGCCTAATGCTGAAGACCCTAATGCTGAAGACGCCACATTAGACTTTCCGAACAATCTACCTCGCCATGTTGCATTTTTGGAAATCTGAACGTGTTGTTGCCACTTTTCACACTGTAAAAACAGATGGGTCAATTTGGCCCAAAAATGGGTCAGGAGGGAACCGACTATTAGTATTGCTTCAAATAATGACCCAAATAAGATTTCATTTGACCCAAAATGTTGGTTCAGTTCCCTCGTGGCCCAAGTGTTTTAGAGTGCAGACATTTACCGCTATGTTGTGTAATGCACAATACTTCTTTCTGATCTGCACACGTAATAATGGGTCAATCAGAGTAGCCTATCACATCTGATAATTCAGTTTGAATTTTCCCCACTGTTCACGCCAAAGAAGGCTGGGGACTAATCGCAAATTTAAAGGTACGTTCTTGTGCATCACACTAGAGTGGTGAGGGTCTGCCTTCAATTTGGTTAAAAGATAACTTTACAAACTTCAGTACCTCAGATGGTGTTAAGATGATTACTCTTGTACATTTTCTTCGTCAAAACATTGCTGTTCTTTTCCAGGCAAGCGTCGTAAAATGCCACCAAAGACTTTTTTCAAATACACAAATTTTATTTATTGGAATATAAACTAACTGGAATACATAGATTTTGTCTCCAGATCAAAATAAAATATGCTATGAATTAAAACTCACTTTTAAAGGCGTAGTTGGTCATGCTCAAGACCCTATAGTACTAATAAAGCAAATTATAGGCTACTGTTAATTGGAACTTCTGTGAGTGCGCCTTCTAAATATTCATTGAAAGTTTATGCTGTATGTTTTAGTTGACAAGCGCCATTATTTTATAAGAACGTTGTGAAAAGCACAAAGTTTGTAACGCCTTGACTAAGGCTACATTGCAGTAACGCATGTTTTGAAACTAGAAAGTATATCCCGTATATATGCATTCTAAACACACTTGGGCCACGTGGCAACTGAACCAACATTTTGGGTTAAATTTTAACCCCATTTGGGTCAAATGCAGCTTTATTTGGGTTATTATCTGACCCCAGTAATTTTGGTTGTATCCCTTTTGACCCACTTTTGGGTCAAATTCACATAGATATTGTTACAGTGTAAAACACATACTTTGTACAAAATACTAACCATAACTTTTCCGTAAAAATGTATAAGACATAACATTATGTTACAAATTTAATTTTGTGTGTCGTAAAACTGTAGCAATTTTAGCACAAATATAATTTTGAGTGTCGTAAAACTGTTACAATTTTTGCACAAGTGATGACTTACTTAACTACAAAGTTATTGTACTGAATGATGAATGGTTGGTAGCTTAGAGACTTCTCTTGAGTATCAATAGTGTATAGACCGTATGCATATGACGTCACAGAACAGAAAGTGAGCCCTCGTCTAATGTCAGTGCATAGCATTACAACTTAAACCAACAAAAATGCGGGCAGGTGATTTTTGTACCCTTCCGATACGCGCCTAACGCCTAAAGCGCGGGTCACACTACAGCGATTTCAGATAGGATTGCGGTCCTATTTTTGTGAGTTTTAGTTAAAATCTTCCCCATCTGTGGTCGGAAAGAGCCAAAAATTTGCCAGCCAGTGTAAATATATGATTTGTATCAGAGGACTACGAAAATGAAATGTAAACTAATTATTTCGTGACGTCACACCGACAGACTGTGTTTATCGGACACGCGTACAAAAATCGATTAATTTTGGAACAAATATCGCTCTGTTGAGCAATACAATCTATATAATCACATCCGAACAGTTTATCTAGGATAAGTTATCGATATAGCGTGATTATCCTTAGAACAAAGTCTAAATAAAAAAACTATTGGTCCGATTTAGAAAAATTCGGATCGTATTTGGGATTGAAAATCGCTGTAGTATGACCAGCCCGTAAGGCTACTTGCCCATGGGAGGCTACGCCCGTGCATAGAGTATGTGTACCAAAGGCATGTACCATATTATCTACCTTGGTGTGTGTGTTCTGTCATAACGTCGCGTGACGTCATTGCAGAGGTCTATGCAAGCACATAACGTTCTCATAACGTCGGTGTGAAGTCATTGCAAAGATTTATACCAGCACATAGCTTTTTCATGACGGCAGCGTAGGAAAAGTGATTTCACTTCTCATTTCCATACTTCGCAGTCGGATGATGGATTTTACCATTGTACAGTTGTAACAAGGTTTCTTTTAAAGGACGTGTGACATGAAAATAACAAAGTTGGATATTTGATGTTAAAAGAATTAAATATCCAGAAAATACCCGCAATTCCCATTAAAATCCATCAAATATTGACCATTTTTACAGGGTAGTTTCTATTTCACACTTGTATCATGAATAAACATGAGTGAAATATGCAAATATGTGACATCGGAAGATGGACATACCATATATGGCTCATGTTAGCCTTTGTTTTTTTTCAACCTTAATTTCAAGGACACTGGTAGCATTGATATCCCCTGAGGGGTTTATTATGAAAGTTAAAATTCTTTCCTTCAGAAACATTGATATCACTCAACAAACTGTAATCTATCTGATTAGTAATTAAGAGATAATTTATGAAGGGTTAACAAAAGAAATCTGAACACTGTGCAACACTCCACATCATTACTTCTGCATAGGGAATGACTTTCTTCAGAAACCCATTGAACTTTGAAGACAAATATTTTGAGAACGGTAAAAGAAATTGAAATAATTCTAACGGATCTTTCATTAGAGGACTTAACTCTTTAACTGACAGCTCTTCTTGGTAGCATGTCACACGACCTTTAAGACCGTTTCACATCCTATTCTGCTGAGTGCTAGAGAGTGGCGCCATCTTTATTGCTTCCTGATAAGAAGGTAAATCGTCAGTTTGAAAAGCTCGATTGTGTGCTGGCACTGCCGTGGTAGTCTGTAATCTGGACATATAAAAAGAAACATTGAACATTACAACTTACATGACGAGCAAACTAACAATTCCAGGACAGGTCGTTGGTCACGAGAGGAGCCAAAGGGTGGTTATTGGGTTTGTTGAAATTCGATTCAATCTCCTCAACTTTTCTTTTACGTTCGATTTTTTCTTGTGATTGTGGCATTAGGAAGATCCTTTTAAACTAAAAATCTAGCACTTGATCCAAGCGCCAGCTCCTGTGTATGAATTCAACTTGGACTGTGGTTATTAAGTAAAACAGGGAGGTGTGTAAGTAGACATCGTATTGGTTAACACACGGTCGCAGGGGGCATGGGCGGAGCCAGGGGAGTTTCCAGAGTATCTAGACTCCCCCATTGCAAATGTTACATCAATCGTGAGTCTGCATGGTCAGAGAAAATTTTTTTACAAATACTGTTCCTGATGTATCAGATTGTACCATTTAACGCCTTAAAGGACCGCGATCTATGTTCAAAAGATAGTTGTGCGTGTTATGTGTGTGTGTGTGTGTTTGGAGGGTGTGTGTTGAGGCGGATGTGTGTAGGGCGTATGTCAGTCATGTAGCCAGGATTTCGTCGCGTGAAGACTTTCAAGCTCAAATAACCGAAGAGGGCAAAATACCCCCTGTGTGCGCGAAGCCCCACTTTTGAGAGGTCCAGTGTCTCTTCTGCCTGCCAGCATGCAACTCGATCCCTGGTTCCGTCTCAGGGCCAAAGCTGAGGTCCATGGAAACACGTGCCCTGGTAGAGGGCAAGAGATTCTGGAGAATGCGTGTTTCGCAACCTACCACAATTCGGTGGGAGCATACATCCACCCACCTCCTCCCTCCCATCCCCTATAAGATCGCCGTCCTGACCCCTTACATAGCCACATTCCCTTGATATGCCGCCCTCTCGACGCATCCGACACTCTTAGTTTTCTTCATTTGGAAATGTAACTATTCAAAGCATCAGCAAATTCTCGAAGAGAGTGCCATTTCCTGCAGTCTCAGAGTATTTTGGCAAAAATTACTTACTGAATTATATAGTAGCTGACTTTGGTGGCGGTCCACTTAGATAGTCTCACATACTTATAACATCCTAAATAGTGGTAACAGTGGCGGAAGTAAAGGGGCGAGTTGGATGAATCCCCTCAAGAGATCAATATCCCCCCCCCCCTTCAAGAGATCAATTATGTCGGGTGAGATCTAACAAAATATAAGCCCGAACGAATTGAAATAAATGTGGAAGAGAAACTTTTACATTGCAAAATGGAAAGCAACCGGTACCTCGTTGGACGCGGTCCCAGTCCCCACATGACTTAATTTTCAGCACATTTGGGCCCCGGAAGGTACCTTTTGGCGGGAGACACCAAGGCGGTACCAGGCTGGGTGAAGAAGTTAGTAAATTTTTACTTCTAACATGTTCTAATAAATGAGGCCGAACTGTAAAGCAGATTGTTTCGTCCATATATGTAAGAGCTTTTTCAAATTTGTTCCCAATTAATGTTGTACTATAAAGTGTTTAACTGATACTACGGTCTGAACTAGTACTATAAGTGAACAGGATATGTGTTTCTGAGGGGGTAGGGCCGTCTTGCTTTAGAAACTTTTGCATGCGGTTTCCTGTCATCAGTGGATGTCTGATGGGGGTGGGGCGGGGGTTAGATAACCATAAGGTTGTGAAAATGGAGCAGTTATGATATTAAAACTCCATTAACAGACCCACTCATATCGTTCCTTCTTTTCAATGGTATAGACAGCTAGAAGAAAAAGTTTAAAAATTATTTATTTCTAAAACAGTGAAACTGCAACTCTTGTAACTATAAATGACAACCATAAGATAGCAAAGGAAGTTGTAAATTTTGAAGTGCATCCCCATACTTCTCAACCAAACAGGATTCTCGGTGACTTAGAAAGTGCCGCATTTTCCAGTGCACTCCCAGAGTCAATTGCTGCATGATGCAAGAGCATTATTGGGAAACGTAGGGAGTAAATGTTCCAAAAGTTACGTTAAAGGCACATAGAAACGTCTGTTCATTAATACTATCTATTTCAAATACATCGTTCTCTACAGTAGTGACCAACTTTTAGCCTTTAGTCTGATCTTTTTCTAAAACAAATTTAATACTCTTTTCATGCACGATGCGCCAATGAACTTCATTTGAATGTCGATACCTTTTAACACGGACCTCTAGAGTCTTCCACCCTGTTCAAGCATGATCTAGTGTATCACACCATAGGCAAATACTATTTTGAATCCTATAATGTTGTATTTTGTATTATCGCACAGTGTTGTATTATGCGCATAACTGTTCTTCAAGAGTCTATTTTCTGCGTGCTTTGCTCGCACGAGTAGCTTTCTCGTATCATTGTCAGGAACCTTTTTGTTATTCCCGGTCATTTATCCTCCCTGAAAACCACTCTAATCAAACGGCTGTTGAATTTAAAACTGTGTTAGAAGTTATAACTTGTATAAGTTTAGTTGTGATTGACTCATGAACGCACACATAATGCTATTTGCGAATAGGAAATGGAAGTGTGTGCTAATTCGGCGCCGCCAATGAGCACATTTTGACTTAGTTTTCACATCAAAAGTAGACCTCGGTGGTTCTAGTGGCATATCGCCATCATCATACAGCCCTAACATAAACGTTTACACTTCCATCTAGAGCCGACTGCATGGTCAAGTGGTTAGAGCATCCGACTTGCAGCAGGAAGGTCTAGGGTTCTACTCCTGGCCGGGTCATACCGAAGACTTTAAAAATGGAACCTACTGTCATTGCCGTTCAGTTACATGCAGTGGACAAGTAAGTTCCACAAGGTGACTCGCGTAAGCATGAAGAAGGGTGTCTTGCGCGAAAATCCCGCCGGATGAAGTAACGGGTCTTGATAGCTTGTAGACCACAAACACAATGGGCCATTTAACCCAGCTACTGTTAAGTACTGGTCACGATTTTTTAATGTTTCCCGCACATGTGTATATACATAGATATATCTGTATGTGTAGACTCGTTCACTTAAAGTTTAAATAACGATACCTTCAACTGCAAATATCTCGAGAATCACAAAGACTACTACAAACTTCACCAAAATGCTTAGATTAAGTACGCCCCATACACATCTAAACTAACTTAAGACCTATACTATTCTTTTAACTACTCTTACCGTACATTCCGCCAGTCTTAGTACCAACTTAAAATGAATTTAAGACCATTAATAAAAATTATATTTTGAGAATTTAACCATCATATTTTTCCAGTAGGTTCAGCAACAGACTTTGCTACACTATCAGAAACTACGGAAAGGCTTTCACACATAGGAAAGTCCCTGGTGATTCAAGGTACGGTCCACTCTCAGTTGGTTTCGTCAGGAAAATGCATTTGTAACACTCAGGTCTCCAGTTAAGTCTGTGGGGCCGGGACCTATCCAGTAGCGTAACCAGGCATTGGAATTTAGGGGAGAAGAGGACAGGGGCACGTTTTGTGGAGAACAGATTAATAATGGAAAGCTTTGTGTATCCTAATACGACATATTGAGAAAAGGTGGCTAGTGCCCTCAGAGACAACCCCTGGCTGCCTGATGCACGTGCGAAATTCTGGTACTAAGTGTTAAAGATATTTTTTGTGTATTTATACTCCTTATGGAGGTATCACCACTTTATGATGCTTGGGTTCCCCTCGGCGAGGATTCAGGAGAGCAAAGTTCCCCCATGTAAATATCAACGCACTGGTGTTTGAAGTAAACGGAAACTTAGCTTATGAGTTGAAGCTACTTAATTATTCTCATATGTCATTGGATGTGCTTTAATTAAGGAACAAATTTCGCAATGTAAACAGTAATTTTCGAACACAAATTTGGACTAAAAACAATGAATGTAGGAATTGTTTTGAATGGAGAGGCTCACGGCCGTAGTGGTCTCATAGCTGTTGAGAAAAGATGTTGAAACGATAGCTCTGGAATATATTTCCTAGTAATGGCGGTGCTTCACAAAGTTCTCAAAAATAGGTACGCGCGAACAGCGCCCCAAAGATGTATCTTTGAGAGCACCTTGTACAATTTTAGTCCCCTGATTGACTGACAAAGTGACCGTGTGTTGTAATATCGAAGTCGGTATATAACAATATGTTTGTGAATAATTTTCCTAGTAAACAACATCTCATAAGGGCGCACATAGAGGGGCGGGGTACGGCAAACTTTTAGGCAGCACGTTCCTCCTTCCCTTGGGGAGCATGGAGTTGGGGAGCACGTGCCTAGTCTGGCCACGCAGCTGCCCCTTAAACCATCAAATTGTCAAATTACGTCCTTGGAACACTGAAGCTTCGAATCTTCTGCAACTCAGGAAACTTTTCTGTCCAAAGTCTAAGTACCAGGCCAAAGGGCTGTTTACTAAAGACGGTATGCTGTATATGACGTCACATGCCAATAGAAGTCGAAGTGCTCCCTTGGCTAAGCTAAGCGTGTAACTTACTAGAACAACTGTTTTTGCTTGCAAATACATTTCGTTGTAGTGCGCGGAAACAGTGTCCATGTTTTGTCACTCTGAGCTCTTGAGTTCTGCTTGTGTTACAAATTCAGGTGGTTTCAAATGAAGTCCATAAAATTGAATTTTTTTTTGCATTTTTGAAAAAGCAAAACTTTCGATTTATATGCTATGCGTAATTCGCTGGGTGAGGTTGGGGATTAAAGACTCCCAAGAGTCGGGTGGGAACTATCTGCAGTCACGAGAGCCAAATACAATAGCCTAGTACATTGCCTTGGCCGCCATCATGAACGATATTGTAGCAACGAAGAATAAGTGGATCCTTCATTTCGAGCTGCCGTAAATACCCTTACCTGACCGCACAGCAGGCCTACTCACACATACGACTGTGGTGTTATTTTAACGATGGACGTGAGTTCAATCATTTTACACTGACGGTGAAAAGAAGATCCCAAAATTTCCTTCCAAAACTCAATGCCGTAATTTTTAGCGATTTAACATACTCAGCATCCTGAATTATGCTCTCGAAAATCACCCGCGTAAAAATGCTTTGTTGCTAAATCGAACAGGCATTCCGCCAGCTGGCCGGCTCCTCCCGCTTACGGCCTGCTGCAATTGACGCTACTCGACACGCCTTCTGTAACTCCATAGCTGGTCATATCTTTTTCAAAGTGCCGAAAAAAAATTCGCGGCCATTTCGGACGTGCAAGAGAATCGCTTGTTCATGATTGGTCATAATTTAAACTTCCCATACACAATTGGGCCAATTTAAAGATATATAAACTGCTCCGCATGCGCTGAACTGCAAGTCAAATATTCTTTTAATACGTCGCCCGCATTCAGCTCGCATCACATTAAACTTTACGATAAATTCATCCGCTGATTACTTCGTTTTCGAATTTCAAGTTATGTATTCTTATTTGTATCAATGAGAAAGCAAGCGCACATTCAACTTAAATTTCTTTCTGAAATAAAGACTGTCGGCATTTCATCAATCAGTAACATTTCACTCCACATCACAAGCTGTTTTCTATTTATGAACGAGGTCCTTCGTCGGGACTAATTTAGAATGTGTGCAAGAAAGCAGTAAAAAATCATGGACAGGCTTAACATTAGCTGCCTGAACAGTGATAGTACCGATAGTAAAAACGGACCGAAACAGTGTGGAACTTCCAGTTTCAACGTTCAGTCATGTAGGTAAGCCTGCCTGTCGTGTAACGCCAAGATTGTAGCGCGCACGCGCACTACAATAATTATGTACTTTATTATTTGTTCTCTGTCATGACGTCAGAATCAGGTATCATGTCATATGACGAAGTCATGTATAAGGTCTATACCCTTAATGAGATTTTTGTCATATATAAGACATATAAGGGGAAAGTAATGAATTATTCATATTATTGTTGTCTATTAATGATTTTTCATAGAGTTTTTCTAATAGTACGTCGCTTGAAATTTTTGCTTTATTACGATGTGAAATGAAACTAAGCATGGCTATTATGCTTTACCCACACAAACTCGTACATTTGATGGCCAATGGCTGTAAGTGTAGATCGCAGCTGGAATTACGGTGTCGGAGTCTTAGTTCCTCTTGGGGACGTAGCTCCTTTGGGGAGCAGAACACCTTCGGGTAACGTTTGGGAGCATGCAGTATGCTGCGTGCCTGGGGGAGAGCACTTTGAAAATTTTTGAAAAATTAAGTGTCCTTACATGCCATCTGGTGCCACATTTGCTTCCTTTGAAGTAAAAATTTGTGTTAAAATATTTATGTATTTTGGGTATTAAAAAACATGGCATCATTGAGGGGGAGGCATGGCCCAATGGGCTTAAATATGCCACTGGTTAAATTGAGAAGCATAAATTTTCACAGAATATCTCACCAAGTCATTGAAACATACAAACAGCTAGGATATAGACTTAGAGAACTATTACACCGACATTATCTGAGTTTGGGGAAGTAATATGTCTTGAAATATTTTCGTATATGGTGGACTGTTTCGAGGTCCAAAAGGGCGGCCTATATCAGCCTCACACTCCACTGGACAGGACAAAAGGGGTTGGAGTACATTCTTTTCCGTTCATCTCTCATTAGCTTAGCGGTAATGTGTATCATACGCCCGCAGACCCCCTCATGCCCTTCGAGTGACTATTATGCAACATGGCAACACGTGAAACATATTTCTCACTTCAGGGCCCCAATCATTTAAAAAGTGACACCGAGGCGGCAAACGCACCGTAACGAATTTTCAACGAGATGTCTTGTACCTATAGACTTTACACGTAGAACTGTGCTGGAGCTGAATAATTCATAATTTTCCCCTAGCTGTCTTACGAAACAGAAACATCAGCATACTGGTACGTAATTTATTTAGGAGATGTGAACGTTTTTACCGTGTTGTATCAACTCTTTCTGACAGAGTTTCCACAGGAGAGTCCCTTTGAACCTGTTGCTGTGGTTGACTGCTGATTCGGCAAAATATCGGCGGCAAACAACAGGACATTAAACCTAAAAACCCCATAATGGCCATAACGATAATAACAGGAACTGGTAACATTTTAAAGCGGAGTTTGAAAGATCAATCAATCAGAATATCTCTTATTTATGTATAGACAGTTTAATCTCCAAGAGACAACGTGTATCTACTACGCTCTCTGCAATTTCTACAAAATGCAGTCAAACGATTTCTGCAGTCTGCAATGTTTCATCTCACCGCAGTGTGCCTGGTTAAGTACTGACCATATCATGGTTTTTATGCATTGTGACAGCATTGAGCAAACTTCTTCAAAAACTATCAACCAAAACAAACGGCATCCATCAAAATAAAAAAGGAAACAGCCAGCTGTCGAATATCAAAACAATTTGGAAAGGCCTTTTCTTGAGATACTCTGGTTAAGCTTTTTATAAAAAGTCTTGACTTCTCCCAAAAGGAGTTACTACCTCAAAGGGACACAAAAATTATCCAAAGGCCGTCAGGAACGTTGCAATAATGTGAAGGAGAGCTGTACTGAATGCCTGCTGAGGCAATAAAGTAACTCGTTCATGTACTTGGTACAACACGAAGTGTTTATTAGAATTTCCTGTGTTTATTGCATTTACGACAATGGGGAGTTATGCTTAGCCTAAACATCATGGTTAAATGACGAACTCTTTTGGAAGTTTCTCAACTGTGTCGTCTTATTGTCCTATAACATGCACACAACGTTATACATACTAGTTTCGCTGCTTTTTGCCTACGTTGCAGGCTGTACGGCAGAATCCTTGTTCAATCATTCCCTAAAAGTTGTCAAAGATAAAGGGGCTTATTGAGTTGATATATCGATTATTTTGTGAATAGTTTAAAGAAAATCATTGCATGACAATGCTTCTAATTAGCCTCATTACTCATGTACCCCTTCCTATGGTTACCGAAAATGTGAGAAATTGTAGTTTTTGTAGACAGGGGTTGCATATTATTAATACATAGGCCCAATGGTAAAAAGTGTCTGGTCACAAATTTGTAATGAATGATTTTAATCATTAATTACCCTATCATTGCCATTTCAGTTGTGTGTCAGATGTGCAGGATCTTTTAGTTTGACCGTTTACCATCAAGATGTGAGTAAAACTCAACAGGTGTGAAAAAACATGAATTTCGTGAACCAACTCAATAAGCCACTTTAACACCAAACATATTCTTTTGGATAGTCGTAGAAATATGTCGCTTCTAGGTTGAATGTTATGGTGGAGAAACGTTTTTACTAAAAGACGGAAAGATTTTGGGGATTCCACAGTGCAAAACGTTTCCCAATGGGCAGGGGGTATATAGAGGCCCTCCTTAGCTGCCCCTAATGGGGTAATGTCTCAGTAGCAAGGGCGTAGGAAGCGGGGGGGGGGCTGGGCGGAAGTATGCTTCATCCCCCCACTTTCCAAAGATAAAAACCCCTTATTTGTCTTTTCTGTTGAAAATGTCAATATTTGCAGTAGTTTACCTTAAAAAAATTTGTCCAAAAACGATGCACCAAATTGCATTTCAGGTCCCTCAAAAATCCAAACCTTTTCCAAGAAATGTCAAAAATTTGCAGTAATATAACTGAAAATTTGTCCAAAATGATGCACCAAATTAAATCTAAGGTCCCTCAAAAATCCAAAAATTTTCCAAAAAATGTCAAAAAAGTGCAGTAATTTACCTTAAATTTGTCCAAAAATGCAAAAATCCAAAAATTTTCCAAAAAAGTGCAGCAATTTACCTTAAAACTTGTCCAAAAAATGAAAAATGATGCATCAAATTGCATCTAAGGTCCCTCAAAAATCCAAAAATTTTCCAAAGGTGGGGGACACCCCTCCCCTTAGACCCCTTCCCCAGGACGGCGATCCGAAACAAGGTTCAGCCCCCAGTCTCAAACAGCTTCCTACACCTATGCCCAGTAGGGTACCGGGGCCAAAGCCTCTTGTCATTCTGCAGTATTTATGAAATTGACAGCACGAGAACTAATGAAGCATTTTAAATTGACCGCTCTTTGACCATTTGTATTTTATTAGATAATGGAAGGTATCTTTGATTTTGCGGTTGGTTTATTTTGAGGGTAGGAAGAAGGACATAAAATAGTGGCTGCATGGGGCTTTGGAAGACGCATGCTACTGAAAATGCCCTACACCGGGATATTACAGATAGATTACATTCGTTACCACAAAAAAGCTTTTTGGGAAGACATTTTAATACACTGCTTCCTTTATTATTGAAAATGGTTGATATTATTTTTCAACCATCTACAATTGTCGGTTATGTCAGTATGTGCCTCTATGAAAAGCAATGCAAGAATGACATTTGAGATTAAAGTGGCAGGACAATTTTGATCTATGGACCCCCATAGCCTCGCCCGACCCTCTTTACAGCCACTGATGAAGGTATGGGGGTCCTCACAAGGAAACGTTTGAAATCTAACAGTGTTTGATGCGATTTCCTGGCAGCTAGCAGATGAGATAATTTACAACTTTGGAGAGAACCTAAAAAACACATATCTGTGGTGACGTGTAAGAGTACGCGTATTGAACCCACTGGCACATACTTTTAGTCATTGTTTGCTAAATAAAGTGAACCTTTTACAATCCCTTTCTCAAAGTTTGTGTGATTATGTCTTCATTATACATATTAAATTATGAAACCTTATATTTCGTCTTTCCTGCTTTACTAATGAATGAAATAACAAAATTATTATTTCAAAACATAATTAATATTTTTTGCAGATTTTTTAAGGTATTCGGTTTATCTCGGTTTACAAATTTGTTATACCCTTCAAGCCGTTTCCTGCAGCTTATACACATGATTTGACAGCTGTTGCCGCAAATCTACTTTGACTAGTAAGTTATAGGGAAAATAATGGAGTTAAATAAAGCAGACTTCCTCATTTCAAAGGCTAAAAAGCAAGAACAACCTTTTAACATCTCCCCTTATTTCAATTCTCCGAACCACAAAAAGCTTTCTTTCCCGGCAGGAGCAATCTCTCATGAGCTGCACTCCTTTGATGGACAGTCACATCCAAAATATTATCTGGTCTTTAGCCCAGCTGTTGTTATATAATGCGCGGCTGCGAAACAACTGCTACTTTTAGGCCATGTATATGAAACAATATTGTTGTTGTCCAAACCTCCATATCCGTGGCCGAGACTACCCCTTCCGAGACCGAGACACCGCTTCAGAGACCGAGAACTTTTCAACTGAGATCGACTTTAAACACAAGTTGTTGTACCTTAGCTCCTTACACTGCAAAGCATGTCGTCCGTAAATTCAAGTCTTAAAATGCTGATATTGCATGATGTGTTGCTTTTGACACTATTCATTGTTATATCGTTCATGACCGTGTGGTAGAGTCTACATAACTTTATCACTGGGGTCCTCACAAGGAAAATTTTGAAATGTAACATTGTTAAAGGGAGAAGGCAGTCGCCCCAAGTTTATTTAAAAAAAATTGCTAAATCTTACAGATCTCCTCTTATTTCTCTTACAAGTATTTTTATAATCTTTCCCGATTGAATCATTGAATACTGAAGGTTAACCAAGGAGTTATTTTGTATGAATTTAAGAAATAAGTGACAAATATATTGTCACATGATTGATATGAGTCATTCCTAAACTAGTGTACCTGGGTACACTAACTCAAATGGGGGGGGGGGCTGCGTTTTCCCTTTAAATGAGATTTCCTGGCATCTAGCAGATGACAAAATTCACCAACTTTGTTCTAAACCTTAAAGTGTACCTCAAGGCTAGAATTACAGGAATATATATATTTTAGAGGTTGGAAAATAAATCCTATTCATCCAACTCCCATCTTCATAGCTTATTCCATTGCAGAAATATAAAATGTTGAAAGATATTCACTTAATTTGAAATAGTCAATTGCACAATAATCTGTGATGTCCTTCTTGTACAACTCACATAACCACCTTTTGTTTCCTTTTGAAATTTAAATGTTTATATAACCCTGAAAAGTGTACTGATTTCTTGTATAGTATTTTGTATGGAGAGGGCTTGTATAGTCAAGTCACACCATAGCAGTAAGACAATAATCACATTTCGGGACAAGGTGCATTGGCTTTCGAAAAACAAAGAAAAACAAAGAAAGTAATTTGAGTAGTACAAGAATGACATCACAAATTATTGCACAGTCTACAATTTTAAATTGAGTGCATATGCTTCAACATTTTGTATCTCAGCTCAGGAATGTCCTATGAAGATGGGCCAGTTGAATTCATTTTTTAAGTTTTGTGACTTATATTTTTGAAAGTTTTGACTTTAGGTACACTTTAAAGACATATTCTCGTCACCCCAAAGTATATTTTTAGTGTGGGGTATCAAAATTCTCAGTTGGTTACTGCTCTTTGATTGACAGCAAAGTTTGAAAATTCAAAAGATGCAAAGCAGC
>WURT03036921.1:0-14972 GCA_009936505.3 Holothuria glaberrima
GGGTTTTTCTCCGGGTTCTCCGGCTTTCCTCCCACTTGGCATAGGCTTGCCACTAAAATCGGTTGCCCAGCCGACGACGTCGGTTGCGCGCCGGACTGAAGCGCCTTCGGGTGGACCATTTAACAAGCCGACTTTGCTTTTTTTTTGCTCTCTTCAAAAGTACCTACAACTTTTTCCATAACACCAATTACCAAGGATTGTGGGATAGAGAGGTACGCGTTTTTGGCCACAGCAAAATGCCATTGACAATAATGTCGCATTCCAACACTCTGTCCCATAACTCTTTTGATTGCTATTGGGGCAAAGGATATATGGATGACAACGATCGCGTGACCAGGATTTTACATTGCTCAGGAATAGGTTACTTACAGGGTTTGGTATTGCAGACTCTACATCTCGAGGGAAGCTTAGCTGATTTAGGTCGCCTTTAATTTAAAGGGGCTGTGGCATGCCACAGAACATAGAAATAGCCCTATAGCTCTAAATACAGTTGGTTACTTTACTTTGACTTCAAACAATATCTTCACTGTGCTTGCACAGTGGTGACTTCTATAACCAGCTGCATTCCCAGTTAAGCTCACACACAGTTGGATATTAATATGGCCTTAAGGAATTGAAACTTATTGCAGGCTGCAGTGGGTCTGTTTTGGAGTGTACTAGACAAGTGTCTTTGCTTAAATTAGAGGAATTGCTAGAATTTAACCTGGTAGGGACAAGTTTTACTGTTTGAGGTGAGATAATAGTGTCTTTAAAACATAAACAGAGTGTCACAAAGACCCAAGCCTCATGGAGTCAAGAATGTAAATACGGGCTCGATTCCTCGGATTGTTGGAAGGAAGAGGAGGTTTGAATACAACCAAAGAGCAAAGAAATAAAGGATACTGTCTACTTCCTACGGTGCCACCCACCCTGACGAAAATCGCATTTTTCTAAATAATATTATAAAAACTTAAAGGGAAATATGGAAGTATCAATCCATTTAAATGTTTCACTTCGTTTTGCAATAAAGGGAGCTTTCACGCGTGAGAAAGTCAACTAACGCAACCACCTTCTGGAGGACAAGCAGTACACACACACGCTAGGTCCTGTAGTAAGGCAATGTGGTGCGTGTCGCGCTGTCATCCAGAACAAGTAGAGAGTCCCTGAATTTGACCTTTTGACCTTTGGTGCAAGGTCCCTACACACTGGTAATATTCACTATGTTAAGATTCTCTTCCTTTTCCCTTCCCCTTTCTTTTACCTTGCCTTAGTTTCCGTTGGCCTGCTCGGGGTCTTCTGAGACATATGTCGGGTTATACTACTGCAAGATGCAGAGAAGTCAGCAAGCATAGTTTCTCGCGATACTCCAGCTAAGAAAGCAACCATTGTTCTGGAAAGCCAAAGGTCTCCGACTCTGTCCCATTCGCAAAGTCAAAATAGTTAATTTTCAAGTACTTTCAAGTGACTTTAATCAAGCTTGCTAGTAGTACTTTTGGTAAACAATAGCACGATTAAAGTGAAACTTGTTTGTCTTAACGTTGAGAAACTCGAACCCGAAGGCAAATTGCTCATCGAAAGTTGAAATTAGGTGTGGTATTGTTTTGCAGCTTACCTCACTCTGGGAAACCTTCTTACAGGCTTAATGCACTTAACCGTAATTATTTTCATTTTAAAAGTTCGTCTTTCTTTGAAAGGAGTGACGCAATTGGATGATTGTTTGATATCAGAATCAATTCAACTATATAGGGTTTGAGAGTAATTACACTTGATGATGGGATGCGGATACTAATAAAGTTGCTTCATGTAAAAATATTTACGATTATGTGATCAAGCGTCCGAAATATTGATGTGTGCACAAAAGAAAAAAAAAACAAAAGTAAACTTAATAGTTCTATTTTTGATTCTGATACAATACTACATACAAAAATACCTATGAAAATTAACTAAACGTGTATATAACATGGAACAGTAGACATGTGCGACTCAAAGAATCACTCTTTCAGCACATGACTAACTCAGATAGAACTAATTTTCCTAGGTTGCAATTAAAACACTAAGTGAACGAACTGTTTCTACTTACCACAATAAGGTTCGATTTTGCGCAAACTGCTCTACGGCCTTCCATTTTATATAAATATACACTAATTTTCTTGACGTCATATTCCAAAGGTGGAAGGTCAAAGGTCATACTGATGCTGCTGAAATTACAAAATTGCTCAAATGAGGGAAACAACGGCCTCCAATTCTCTAATGAAGAATAAAAAGATATAAAAATATTAAAAATATCAAATGTGTACTTCGTCTTGTTTTTAAGTATGTCATTTTAGCAACCTTTTGCATTTACACACATGGAGGTGTTAATGTCAGACTGCATTTGAAGTTTTAATCATTGATCTCTGAACAGCAAAGCATTTGCAAGCAGGCAAAGCAAATCTACTGTATTATATCACATTTACAAATCTTATAAGAATGACAATTTTAATCGTTGTTTATTGTTTGGCACGATTTTACATGACAACACAAAATAAAGCATACTAAATTAACAACAGAAATTTCGATCACTTGAACTCTACTTTGACATTCCGTATGTTCACTATTTTGGCATCTCTTTTTGTTTAGTTTTTACAGTGTCCTTGAGTCAATTTACAAGCCCGTATGCAGGCATGCAGGTTTTTCACTGAAGAGGTTCGAATTTATGAAAAGTGGACCATAAATATATAACAGTGTTTAAGTGGAGTGCCACCATCTGTTGACGCGTAGGAAATCAAGAAAATGATTACCAAAAATGCATCCTTAAGTGCCAAAACGCCCCTTCCCAGGTCTTGTCAGCAGTTTGGGGCGATTTCCCCTTTTAGGAGAATCTAGTTTTACCCCAATTTGGAGAAGTCTTGGTCATGGGCTCGGCCATATCCCTTATTTATCCACAAATCTGCATGTTCTTTGTGTACATTGTCAATAACGAATGACTTTTGGAACCTCCTTTTGTCTAATATAATGGAATTAAATTATATTCGGTAGGTGTACTACCATAACTACCGAAAAAGCTAAGCCCTATCGTTCATTCACAACGCGGTTTTTGGAAAAAATATTCTTTTTGTTTGCTAGCAAGCCTACACAATCTGTTACATCCGTTTTCCCCATATACGGACGAATTTTGGTTTTCCCAGAACGGGAGAATTTTCTGAACTGTGAGTCACGTTTTAACGTTTTTTTTTTTTTTTTCTTTATTTTGGAATCTCATGTGGTAGCAGTTTTTACCTCCTCCCCCTGCAAAAACGAAAGAAAATGGGAAAACGTTTATTCTGTAAAATCACTAAAGCCTCTGGTAATTGTTGCAGTCGCTTGGGGTAACGCATGCTTACCTTAAAAACTGCATACGTGCTCTGCAATTGTAAACGGTACAATGTAAAAATGCGATAATTATTGTATTCGAAGCTAAATTTATGTCTGCTCAGCAAGTGTCCTACTAGATTGTATACACTGAAATTGTTCACTGGAGAACGGAGTAATATTTGGTGGTAAGACGTCGGTCAAACCTATTTGTACTGTGACTGTTCTGAAGTAAAGGTGTTTACCTCTCATTTCAAATATAAATGCGATACTAAATGGTTCCATCATTTCCATCGTTTTCGAAATTATTAATGTTCGAAATTTTCGTGATAACTTTAAGATAACTATCTTGAGACCAAGATAAAGTATGACTTCTTAGCAAAGGTGAAATGTATTTGAAACAATGAAAGAAGAGTTTGACAGTCGGGGTGGCTTGAGGGATGAGTGAACAGTTATGCATTCGAAAGCTCCCGTATCATATCCCGGGGAAACCATCTGAAATTTTTCTAGTGCTCGAGTGAGTACTTGTTGGAGTCATGTGGTTCCTGGTTGCCCGACCTAGGAAGATGTATGATTCAAACTTGCTTCGGCAGTTATCAGGGCAGTGAGAAGGGCAAGGTTTTTCCACCCTATCAGCCTTCGAAAGACATCATGGGCTCATGCTAGGTCTCTATTCCATTGTTTTATAGGACGTGTTTTTTTTATATTGGCCCTATCTTTTCTACAAGACAGGTATAGACCAATACATACACCCAACTGGCCCCCTGACCCTGAAACGTTAAACCAGGGAGGTGATGTAAAGGAGGTGTCTTAATACTTCTCTAATTAAATTAAACCTAAGCCCCCTGTGTAGGGTGCCTACTTTATCTGACTGTCTCATTTTACTGGGCAGAAGAATCAAGCGGGATCTTTGAAGGGCTTTGGTAAGCTACATGGCGCATTATCAAAACTCCAAAAATCTTATCATACTACATTATTGCTATCCGTAGCAGACCATGAATATTGCCGGAAAGGTTAGTTTGAATCCCTAACCTCACCCCTCCGATGTGAGTCTAAATTGCATACGACTTTTCACACTTCTATTCGCTTTCGTTTAGCTCAATAACTTTGCTCCTATTAATTTTGGTGTACTACATTACCTGTTTCTGATGCCCCTTTACTATAGTCCGCAATCATAAAATTTCTTTTCATCTTGCTGCCCTATGATACACATCCCATTTCATCATATATTAATAATCGATTAAATCATATTAAATATAGTTGTCGCCCATCACCTTTTGGTGTCAATTGACATTTGCGGTGGACTGGAAAATCCTGACACCCTGAAAATGGAAGAAAATATCTCAAATATCTGTGTATCTTGCGTCTATGCCTTAGATGCACAGGCATTTTTTTCTAAATGTTCCAGCTTTTCTATTAATATTCAGGACGAATAATATAAAAACAAATATGATTTAAGTTATCAAAGCAAATTTTATACGCAATACCATTAAGTATAACAATATGAAACTTACCTCCACGAAAAATATCACGAAAAGTTTATCAATTAAATTAAATTAAATAAAAATTAAATACGCATTTCTTTATATGTTTTGCTAATTTCGTCAATACGTTCTTAAATTCCTATGTAGGGACCTTACCAAGCATCATTTTCGCAGAATATTTAAGTCTTTTGGGTGAAACAAATATCAACTATGTCTATTCTTATTTAACTTTGTGTTTATTTTAATAATTTGGTCACCAAATTGAATCTCCCAATTTTTGCTAGACAAGCGCCACAAACGAAAGATGGTAACTACCCTTCAACACGTACTTTTACTACACTCAACATGCAGACAATAAATTTAAGCACGGCAAATGCGGTATAAAAATATTTAAATGGTTAAAATTAATTCTTCATCTCCTCGAAGGAGGAAATGAACTAAACCTCTGATACTTTCCTATATTTACCTGGAACACGGACATGCCTAAACTCCTGTTGTTGTTCTTTAAATTTCGGGAGGGTGTCAACCGATACTGAATAACCTTCAATGTCGTTAGGTAATCCCGATCCAGGATTAAGACCACAAAAGCAATCGTAATAAAACGTCCGAACCTTAAAGAGATGACAAGTATTCGCTGAACGTTTGGGCATCAGGATAATGAAATGATGAGTTAAATGACATACAAGATACATTAGTATAATGACTAAGGTATGGGAAGGATTATCTTTATTAATCAGCGTGTGATAATTTTGCATCAGAACAGTATCTGCCTTCAAAATAAACCTTCCTACTATGGTTATAATGTACAGGTATCCATGAGAACTTCAAGATTTACTGAAGGAAATAGTATCCAACAATAACTCATATTGTGCCTTTTGACCAGTTTTTATATCAAAGATATTGACCCAATCCAAGTTATCAGACATAAAATATTATTGAAAACCTTGAAGATAAAATCCGCAGTGGACATATCTCATGTACAGACTCTCATTGAAAAAGAAAGGCACGTAGGACTATCATTACTTACATCATCGTTGATTGAGCAGTTGCTTGAACTAACAGAACAGAAGGACAACTTTGATTTCATGTCCCAGACGACACAGTAGTGGTTATTTAAGGAATAATATGTATTGCCAATCAAAGTTATGCGAATTCCTCTCACCAAATTTACCCCTGTAACAGGTGAAATGCACATAAGAAGTTTTTGCATTAGTCAAACTGTTAGAGATCGTGATAAACGTTATAATTTTATGTTAGCGCATCCCATACACCTGGACAATGCCTTTTCCTATAATGGTCGCTTATGAAAGAAATATTGCGGCTAAAATTTAATATTTGATTTTGTGCTGTCTATTTCGAAATTAAAAACGTCTTTTTTCATCTTTCCACATTGCCCCCGCAATTCCCTGGAAGTTTTGTTTTGTACTCAGGTGTACAATGACACAATGGAAATACGCATACATATGTCAGGGTTCCGACTGTGAAATCATGTATTGTATGTTCATCTGGGGCAGTGGCGTTACCAGACTTTTATTGTGGGGGGCATAAGGGGCATAACAGTTCGATAGGGGGCACAGCTAGATAGTGGCGGATACGGTATGTTGTGTGATCGTCTGCGTGGGGGAGGGGTCTAAGGGGAGGAGGTGTCCCCCTTCCCTTTGAAAATGTTTGCAAAATTAGGTGTCCTTTCTTGCAATGTGGTGCCACATACCCTACCTTTTGAAGTCAAATTTGTGTTAAAAAATTTACGAATTTTTAGGAACTTAAAATTAAAAATACGCATGGATTGAGAAATTCTCGTGGAAGTGAAAAACGTGCATGTGTACTGCCGAATCAACGATCAAATATTTGTTTAATTGTGGAATTCTTGATTCACGTGAGATTCTACACCAACTGAGTGACTGGAGTCATAAGGGACTAAAGTGAGCATAGAATTTTGTTACGTATATTTCTCTTTCAAAATTAATTGGGGTTGTTTTTTCTCGAAGAAGAGAATACAGAACAATCTCATTGAAATTGTTGGCACTTAGGATGCACCACAATTCGCAGCTCAAGCGGCAGACATTTCACGGCACGTACGAAATAACATCATTCACTGTTTTGATCAATGAGTCATCTAGTCCACGAGGCGGACGTACTACCGCTACACTTTATCACTGCCGTATATTCACACCTGTTGTGGCGGCGAGGGTTATGGATGGATTACCAGGACCGATGCTCAGCCTCCGAAACAACAGTGAACACCGTTTTGTGGGATGGGGTGATTTCGTTATTCGAAAAAATGCATATTGCTGCCTTTTCTTGTCCTAAGAAGAATCAAATCTTATGAAACCTGGTAGTAGAATACTTTGACCACTTGACCACAGAACCTACATAAGATCTATATTTTTTTAAAAATCTCAAATCTCAGTTGGTGGACACGGGGGCACAAGGCTTCCCGAGGGCACGTGCCCCTGTCCTTCCCCCTTTGGCGACGCCACTTATCAAGGGAAAAGTGTTAAACAACAGAAAATCCCTTGAGCCGCTGTGAAATGGTGTGCTTGCGGTTGTCAAAACGAAGTCTTCGTTTCTCCAACCGTGACATGGTTGCCAGACTGGATTTATCGCAAAAGAGTGTGTAGACAACATTTGCAAAATTGCAGTCAAAGATTGGAACAGTTTGAGTGTAGTACCGGGGAAGGGGTTATGGGGAAAGAAGTACAGACACGCTGACATGATGTCACCCCACCTCAGTGAACGGGTTCCCTTCACCATTCATCCTATTATGAGACATATCTTTCAGAGCTTTCGATCTCCGGAATTCTTCAAAATGCATTAATAAGGGGCATTCATATCAATTTCCTGTCGCTCCTAACTGTGCGCACGTGAGAGCATCCTCTTCCTCACACAGCCATGCATAGGACTCTTAGCGTACAACCCTAACTTTCCTTCACCCTTACTCCTAAACCACACAACCGATTGCCTTGTATAAACCAGATTCTGAAAGCATAATCTTTTGTCCTTACTGTGATGCATATCTTTTTCACCATCTAAATTTCTTTTAACCGTCACTTTTGACTTAAAAAGCTGTCTCTAATGTTTCGTCTTGCTACAGGCTCAGTGCGTTTGATACGGTAAAATGCCTGTTGAAAAGTCTCTTCAAACCCCCTTTGCAGATTACGTGATTACTTCGCTTTAAAGTTTTCTATCAAACTTGTATAAAATGGATAATTCAAGAAGACACTATAAGCTCTACAGTGGTGCTAAATTCGATACTGAGAGGTACATTGAAGCCCCGTCAAAATGACGAATCACTTTGAGGTATCTAACCTCCACATGTCCTCGCTACACAGATTAAGTGTGGTAATCGTTGCGAGTATAGCGTCCAGCTACCTGACACACAATTTTCTTAGCTAAAAGTTGGATCAAAAAGCTATCAAATTGTTGTTGAAGAGTAGTGTATAAATAATTGAACCTTTTAAATACTTTTTGGTCAAAATTCTAGCCAAATACACTTCCTTTGGGCTGTAGAAAGTAAAGGAAGAGTTGTGTAACGTTTATCAAAGGCACGTGTTACAGCAGCAAAGAAAAGTTGGCATCGCGCATTTTACAATAAGGGGGTTTCCTTTTTATTGGAAGCACATTGGTACTTATACAAATCTTTCACTTGAGAAAGAAAAGCCTGTCTGTGTTTGATGTACATTTTTGTATAAAATGTTGTTTTCTAAGAGTTTAAACATATGACTTTATCAACCAATTGAGTCAAAACGCAGCGAGCCCTTTTTGGCAAAACCTGTTGTTTGAATGGAATAGCCTACACACAGGTTTTCGGGGAATCTCGGAGGGCCTGTGTAACCTTCGGAGAGGAGTCATCAAGGTAGTTCAAATCAGCCTTTATTTTTTCTGCTGAATATGGGCAGAATCGTTGAAAAGAAATTGATATGTTAAGAATGCACTTCTTTGTCCATTAGACAGCCCCCTAACCTCAGAAAGAATCTTGTAAGTAGCCAAATTCCTAGGCCTTTCACCCCCACGGGCAACTTTCAATGTAAAAAAAAAACACACTGCACATTTTCAAGTTTTACGTAATTATCTACCTGATACATATATATATATATACAAATATATGGTAGATTATTGCGTAACACTTGTAAAATGTAAGTCAATAAAAGTAGTCAAAGGTACTTACAATTTAGGATAAAACTCGGCGTTTCGAATAAATATTGCGTTAATGTAGTGCACACACACTCTGCTACCGTAAACAACGCAAACGCGTCGGCAAAATCGTGTAGGTACCCGTTTTGTGTCATTTCATTTAAATCCCTTTTTTGATGAGTTGATATTTTGCCGCCTGATGAAGGGTATTTACCCAAGACGTTTCGGTCGACATGGTAGGGTAGGTATATATCTTTACCACGCTTGTAATTGCTTTGACTCTATTTAGTAGTAAAGTATGGTCATATTGAACTGTAAATGTAGTCATTTACAAATGGTTTCAGCTCGGGTCGAGTAATAAAATTTATCAACTCAAAGGTCTGTGGACATGTAATAAATTCATTTGTTGTACTCAACAAAGGTAGATTAAGATCCCCTGATAAAAAATCCGTTGGAATTATTTGAATATCTTTTACCATTCTCAAGATACTTGTCTTTAAAGTTTGACCATTTGTGGGAACTGTTCATTAGCTATGCAAAAATATGGTGTGGAGTGTTGCACAGGGTCTGTATTTCTTTTGTAATTCCTTTATAAATTATCTGTTAATTACTTAATAGTTAGTTCCCAGCTTGGTGTTTAATGTGGATATTTTCAAAGAACTAAATAGCTACTTCCAAAATGAACCCCTGGGGCATCCCAAAATGACAGCTGTCCTTGGAATGAAAGGCTAAACTAACAAAGGATAATATGACACCCAGTTAACAGGTCCCTCTCTGTACGTCATAAATTAGCATAAGTAGCTCATGTTTATTCATGATGTAGGTAAAAACAGTAATTGTCTTGCAAAATGGTCAATATTTTTAATTTTTAATGGAAATTGCCGCTATTTTTATCATTTTTAATGCTTTTTACACCAAATAGGCAAGCATCACATTTACATGACTACAGACCTTTAAATAAGTTCAGTATGAAAGGAAATGACTAGATTTAGTAACAAATTTCTTCTGGTAATCACGTCAAAAGAAGCAACACTTGTTCATACCTGGACGCCTCACTTTGAATGTTACGTTAGCACACAGTATCTCTGAATTATCACTTCCTTGTTTGGTATAGTAAGACATGTCAAAGTGTTCTACTTGAGATGGTTGCGATCTCGTAGAATCAAAAAATGGGTAAATGCTTGGGCATCCAACTGAAAAAAGAAAAACCTATTTTTAAACATTCTTTTGTCATTATTTTAGTATATATGTTTTGCAAGCTGTTTATTAAGCTAGGAAATTTGGCACATTGTACGATAAACATATATTCAAGTGTAACTGTAAGATAAATTACGTTATTTCAAGAATCACCTTACTTTGAGTTATGAGTCATATAGCACATAATTCGAACAACTCAAACTCATTTCCAAGAACATTTTTAATTAGAAAGTTGAAAATCATAGGACACATAACACATCAAAACTTAATTGCATACTGGTCACTGCTGGCCACGATAATGAATAGAATACACATAGAAATATAAGACGGTTTTGTTTTGGACGATAAGTTCCCTCAAAACAGTCATTTTTCTTTAATAATAATTTTTCACAGTAGCTATCTTACTTGCATCGTTTCCCGGATATTTCATTTCACATCTATTTTCAACCCATTCTGAAGTTTCTCTCTGAGGGTAAAGATGTATACAGTTTATGACTTCGCAATGTGTAGAAACAAAAATGGTATAGAAGCAATGATAACTTTAAAATACATTGCATTGCGAAAATACCCTACCAATACAAGTTGAAAGTGAAAGAGAACTATTGAAAGATAAGACACAAAAGCCTTCACAAGTTTTGGCAACATCGAGCAAGTTATGAATATGAAGAGTATTACAAAAACTTGAAAGTTTACTTACATTTCTAATGGTATGCATAAACAGAAAATATTCTGAGGGCGGATCAAAGCTACCCTCAGTCTACCCTCAGACTGACTAGGTACGTCAATTGTGTAAACAAGCCAATCTAAAAGCAAGGTAGATCTTGCTGTAATGAATCCGTTAAAAGGTGGTTTTGAAAACACACTTTTCTATTGCAATGATGGAGATTATCATTGTTAAGAGCCTCACTGTCTACATTTGAAAATGCGCCTTTTCACACAGCTGCTATGTACTACCTGACGCAATTTAACAAGCTCTTTTACTAACTGACGCAATTTAACAGCTCTTGACGTAAATCCCCAAAAGTTTACTTCTTTCCTTTACTACGGTTGTAGTAGTAGTTGCGAAATGCACCGACTGATGTTCTTAGCAATTAATCTGCAAAGGTGTGATCTCAAAGCGACTGCCACCGAAGTCACGACAGTCTGACAAAAGGGTCTACAACTGTAAGACCATTTTTATCTCCGCAGGAGGGCCCTTCTCCACTTTTTATCCATTTTAATTTCTTTCACCACTGTTAATGATCACTTTTAAAGAAGGGTTTAAGTTAAAATTTAGATTTAATATTTTCACCACAATGGTTATTTTATGCTTTTTTTAAGTTTGCATTAAGTTCCTGTTTGCGGTTCTCAGGATATTAGCAGATGAACGAATCAATTTACAGTGATTTTCCATTCACAGTGAACTTTAAGAAAGCACAGGTAACATCAGACCCTCACATTAATCATCATGCTTTTGTTTCTTTTTAAACTTGTCACCAATTGCCAATTTTCTTTTCCATGATCTACTGTTTGCATAGTTTTAATACATGAGGGGCATGGGGGAGTTTTTCCAAGATTAAAATTCAAGTTCTCCGTGGGGAAAAATACCCCTTACTGTTTCAAAGCCCCCAAAAAGAATGTCTTGCCTACTCATGTGAGGAGATTACATTACACCTGCATGCTTCAAGTTTACTTTAGACTAAATAAATGGGAACTTGTGTTGCTAGTGTCTGGAGAACCATACATCAGGAAAAATGTTAATTTCACAAGAATGCGTCCATCTTGTTCTTCTTTAACATACTAAAAGCATTTTTTTGTTTAAACTCGAAATGAAGGTTGCAAGAAAGAGTCTTTTTGTAGTTCGGTGTGCAAGTAATATGAAGAGAGATAAATGCATCCCTGTGGAGCTATCTAGTGACATTCATTTCCCTCTACACTTTAGCTGTATTGTATGCCATAGCTAGAGTCATAGTTGTGCAGCCCGAGACATTAGGATTGAAAGGAAATGGGATGTATTTCATCTGTAATCTGTCAAATGTGTTTCACTTCAAACAGTAAACCATATCACAAGTTTCAAAATTGCATATGATATTGTTGTAGACCTTGAGATTTTGCAAAGTTTTGCTAATTCTAATGCAACTATGGTAATCACAAAAAATCACAAAGTTCGACTGCGAGACCCGATTTTCCATAAAAAAAACAATTGCCTCCATTTACTTAAATAGGCCTTTATCAGGTTAAGTTACATGCAGCAACTACATACATTTATGGATCAATAAGCATACACAAAAAATCATATTTTCAGCCATGACAGTATAAGCCTATCTTTAGAATCATTCATTACTGTTGAGAGGTGGAGAGCAGAGTTGATTTTTCAGACCAACTGACCATATTTGTGGAAATAAAAGTAGAAACGGCATATACTCAAATCTAATTAATGGTTACTTGACTGTGCGACAGGCAAGTAACAATGTTTAGATTGTCATAAATAACGTGCAAAAAGCTATCTACAACCACACCCCCAGATAACTATAAATCTGTACTCCCTGATACACATATCAAAGAAGATCGCGTTTAACGGAAAAGGTGTAGGGTGGAAGAGGTGAACATAAATAACAGAAAATGAAAAGTATTGTACTAATGCTGTCTTCAAACTTCAAAGAGTCGGCCTTATCGAGATCTTTACCCCATGATTTACGCTCATGCTTATAACAACTGTAAGTTAAGTTTTATCATTCAATTATGATGGATTCAGTTGATGATGAAATGGCTTTACTTTTAAGAAAGTTAGAACAAGAGAAACATCTTACATCGTAGGACCTCCAGGAACAGTTCTGGATGCACGTCGACTGGTGTGTCTCCTCGGAGGGGGCAGACATTGCTAGACCAGAAGACATGATATAAGTGAGCAGTATAACAAAGAGAACCCAAGGTCGTTCCCAAGCCTGAAAACGGTAAAAGGCAAAGAAAAACAGCTCATTGGAAACTTATACGTGGCTAAACTACAATTACGCAATATCACACACTTCGGTGTAGGTCTGGACCGAATTGTATAGCCTACAGGCTTAATGACCTCAGATTGATTCCAAACTAAAAGCAAAATGATCCCCACTCCATCTGTCTCTCTTGCACACCGCCATGAGCATGTGAGCAAAAACAGTTGTTATCACCCTTTTCAATGTCACCATGAAGCTTTAAATTTTGTTCAATTGGAAAAGAAGTATTAAATTTTTCCCTTCACTAAGTAATTTTACGAGAGGTATGTGAACTCCATATGAGATCTCCGCTATACAAGCGCCAAGTGGAAACCAGAATAAATCTTGAATCGTTTTAAACTTTAACAGTCTCATTTTAAGACATCAGCTCCGACGCTGATTTTTGATAGGTTTACTTCAGCAGGCCGAAAACCCCAAAACACTATCTACAGACGCCTAGATGGATCAGCAGGCCACCCTCCATCTGACAGCTGAATAGTTGCTGTTTTCTAGCAAAATATAATATAATACTTTGAGCAAACATGAAATAAAACGCTAGGCAAGTGTTCTCAGCCCCTCTTTCTCACCCAACTGAAATTAGTCCGCTACGAATATGTATGTGTTGGCTAAATAACGTGAGTAATGTTGGAAAATATAAATTGCTTTCCACTCTTTTTGGATCTGTGAGAATTGTTTAAATTTAAAGAATGTAGTAAGCACTCGAATACGTTACATATGCCATAAATCCCTCTCGTTCACTTTAAGCTACTGTAGGCAAATTTGCTTTTCCTTTGCCTTGTTCCGACCCACAGAAATAATGAAGCTTCTCCATCTCTTTCAAAATATAAAAACAAACCTTCATGATGATGTGAAATTCAAGAAGTTCTTCCCGCAGTTTCATGAAACCCTTGCGTAACCCCGTACTACCTCTGTCGTATTTTCTCTGTCAAACTGCATCACACCGAAGTAACTATTTTTCTCGACTTACTACGCCAACCACAATAGATGAAATAATCTGCCTGTAGTTCTGACTGCTGTTGTTTTGCTTAATATAAAGAAGAGGAATTAAAAGTATGGAAGGGCTGCTTAAAACAACTTTCAGCTTTGATTTACGTAGATATTGTGTCCTTTGTGGGGGATGTTTCCTCTTCAAACTCTCAATTTTGCTTTCTACACGAACATTTGTACATATCAATTACTCGATTTAATAGTCTCTCTTGTGACAAAAGTTGGTTACAACGGTAAACCCCGAATTGTTTGACCACTTACTACAAAATTACAGGTCATTTCCCAACCGGAACAATTAAATAAATTGTCATTTGATGAAAGCATACATTTATAGCAAACCGAGAGTTCAAAGAATTGATATCCCAGTTTCGTTAATGGCTGATCCATCAGTAAGGGTCGATAACCATGTACTAACAATGTTAAAGCACGATAACTTCTAATAAACATATCATTATAAGTTATGAAAAATAGCTTTTCGTCGACAATTCAAATAAATTGACCGATGTACAATATTATTCTAATAATTACAGATTATCGATTAAAAATCGTTGAACAATGATCTATCATCTCAGCTTGGTAAACAATAATCGTGGATTAATTGATAATACAAGTTAACTAAGTGGTTTTACCGATTAACCGAGTTTACTAGATAATATTGAAATATATACAAACAGACTTTGACTACGGGCCTATCGTAGTACCGTGACAAGTAATTTTGATAACTGTGGATCATCTCGTGATAAATTTCGACTATCGCTTGATAATCTTGGATTATTGAACAGGGTTGGAGTACTCGAGTCCGGACTCGGACTCGAGTCCGGACTCGAGTCCAATTTTTGTGGACTCGGACTTGACTTGGACTCGGGCCCCTCTGGACTCGGACTCG